>MU669209.1:0-29885 GCA_026770625.1 Nicotiana glauca
GAACTGCTGCATAACTGATTAACTGCTTTAAGTGGTGTTCTGAGATGGTCTGGCTGGCCTTGTCTTCACGAGAGGGGCCATCACGACCGGGTTTGGGAATTGGGTCGTGACATGAATTCCTTGGCATGTCTTTCGGGCTTACAAATGCCCCAACATCCTTTATGGATCTTATGAACCGGGTATTCAAACAGTTCTTAGATGAATTTGTGATTGTGTTTATTGATGACATCCTGATATATTCACGATCGGAAGCCGAGCATGCGGACCACTTGTGAGCTGTATTGTAGACTTTCCTGAACTACAGGTTATATGCTAAATTCTCTAGATGTGAATTTTGGCTAACTTCTGTATCTTTTCTTGGTCATGTTATTACCCGTGATGGTATCAAGGTTGATGGCCAAAATATTGAAGCTGTGATGACTTGGCCGAGGCCCTTGAATCCAACAGAGGTTCGTAGCTTTTGAGGCTTGGTAGGGTATTACCGAAGTTTCCTGGAGGGATTTTCCTCTATATCCGCACCATTGATGAAACTGACACATAAGGGATCTAAGTTTCAATGGACTAAGTCATGTGAACAAAGTTTTCAGGAGCTAAAGAAAAGTCTTAAGACGGCACATGTCTTGACTCTTTTGGATGGCACCGAGGGTTATGTTGTATATTGTGATGCCTCAAGAATTGGCATAGGTTGTGTTCTTATGTAGCATGGTAAGGTTATTGCGTACGCCTATAGACAGTTGTAGAAACATGAACAGAACTATCCTACGCACGATCTTGAGTTAGCCGCAGTTGTCTTTGCCCTAAAGATTTGGCGGCATTATCTATATGGGGTTCATATTGATGTTTTCACCGACCACCAGAGCCTTCAGTATTTGTTTAAAAGGAGGGAGTTGAACCTAAGACAAAGAATATGGATAAAATTACTAAAGGACTATGATGTTGATATTTTATATCATCCCGACAAAGCTAATATTTTTGCTGATGCCCTTAGCCGGAAGTCCATGGGCAGTCTAAGCCATGTTAAAGTTGATAAGGTCAAGATGAACAAATACCTATGCCAGCTAGCTAGTTTGCAGGTGCATTTGGTAGATGCAGAGAGTGGAAGCATTCTCGTTCAGAATACGACAAAATCTTCTTTTGTTACTGAAGTGAAAAAGCGACAACACGAGGATCCCGAGCTTATAAAACTGAGGCAAAGTATTCCACAGCAGCGACAACATTTATGTGCTAACTAGAGATAGAGTCCTTAGATACCAAGGCCGCTTATGTGTACCGACAGTCGGAGAGCTCCGCGCCAAGATTCTCTTGGAGGGCCATTATTCTAGATATGCAGTTCACCCCAGAGCAACAAAGATGTATCGGGACCTTAGACAGATCTATTGGTGGAATGGAATGAAAAAAGATATCGCAAAGATGGTAGCCCAATGTCCCAACTGCCAGCAAGTTAAAGTCGAACATCAGAAACTTGGAGGCCTAACTCGGTATATTGAACTTCCATTATAGAAATGGGACATGATAAATATGGACTTTGTCACTGGTTTTCCTCGCACTCCACGGAGGTATGATTCTATTTGGTTAATTATTGATAGGCTTACAAAATCTTCTCATTTCATGCCAGTCAGGATGACGTATTCAGCTAAGGATTATGCCAAGATTTACATTCGAGAGATTGTTCGCCTTCACAGAGTGCCATTATCTATTATCTCTGATTGAGGGGCTCAATTTACATCACATTTTTGGAAATCTTGTCAGAAGGGTCTAGGCACGCAGGTAAATCTTAGCACCGATTTTCATCAGTAAACTGATGGACAGTCAGAGCGTACTATTCAAACAGTTGAGGATATGTTACGTGCCTGCGTGCTAGATTTTAAAGGAAGCTGGGATGAGCATCTACCTCTTATTGAGTTTGCTTATAATTACAGCTTCCAAGCTAGTATTTAGATGGCCCATTACGAAGCACTATACGGGCGAAAGTGTAGGTCGCTGATCAGTTGGTTCGAGGTCGGGGAAGTAGAGTTGCTAGGTCCATATTTAGTTCATCAAGCAATGGAAAAGGTAAAACTTATTAGAGACCGGCTATGTACAGCACAAAGTTGGCAGAAGTCTTATGCAGATGTTCGACGATGAGACTTAGAGTTTGTTGTAGAAGATTGGGTTTTCCTGAAAGTATCGCCTATGAAGGGTGTCATGCGATTTGGAAAGAAGGGGAAGCTCAGCCCCAGGTATGTTGGACTGTATAAGATTATTCGGAGGATTGGTAGGGTGGCGTATGAGCTTGATTTGCCTTCAAAATTGGAAGCAGTCCATCCCGTGTTTCATGTATCTATGTTGCGGAAGTGCATTGGATATCCTTCACGTATTACGCCCATTGAGGATATTCACATGGCTGAAGACTTATCTTATGCAGAGGTACCGATAGCTATTTTAGATCGGCAGGTAAGAAAGCTTCGAACTAAAGAAGTGGCTTCCTTGAAAGTGCTATGGCGAAATAACAACATCGAGGAAATGACCTGGGAAGCTGAGGAGGAAATGAGGATGAAGTACCCCCACCTATTTACGACATAAGGTGAGTCGCATTTAAATAATTGGCAATTATTTCTTTATAGCAACTTAATTGGATTTTGAATGACTTGAAAGTGCAATTTAAATTTCTTATTGCGAGATAGTTATACGAAGCCTAGTAATTGGAATCTTCAAAATTTGATTTATGCTTTGAAAATGAAACAAATATATCCTCGCAAATGACATATTAGCGGAAAAGAAATGACACCAAGGAATTGACTTGACCCATTCACGGACGAATGTTCTTAAGGGTGGGAGACTGTGAAACCCCATGTTTTTTTCTCTCTTCTCTTACGTAATATACGTAACGTGGCATGGTTATATTAGTTATATATGATTGGGTATAACATCACACTGGTCACATGTTATTTTTGGAGTCAAGCAAGTTGCGAAATAAAGGTCGACAAAAGTTATCCTAAATTTCTCTAATAAATTTTCTAAACTTTGGGTCAAATGTATCAGATCATTTATCCAAATATATAAAGAGTTATGAGAACCACAACCAATCAAATCGAAGTTCTATGATTCTAGTTTTCAACCAAAAAAACCTCACATCAAATGGACATTGGAGTAAAAAGTTATGATTGTTTTACCCTGGATTGTCCAGGCTGAAACCGGGTCGCGAACCGGGTCGGGTCAAACTAATGGTATAAGTCGGTAAACTCGACTTTGAAGACCTCAAAACATTTCATTTCCGTCCCAAAACAGAGATCAAGCTTAAGAGAGGGTTCCATGGTCTTCTTGAGTGATTAAGATGCGTTTCTTACGATTTTTACCATTAAAGTTTGCCCCCGTGCCTAGAAACTCAATCTCTACGCTTTGCAATTGTTTCCCCCTTCTATTAGCTTTGTTTGGAGCTATTTTTGGAAGATAAGAATTTGTGGTTCTTGCTGATTCTTCAGGTTTTATACTTCTTTTGTCAAGGTAATCATCTTGGGACTCTTTTACGATCGTTTTTACAAAGTTTTACGGACATTTCGTCAAGTTAGGGTCATATCACAAATCTGCCAATTTAAACTCAATTATGAACTTTTTATAGGTGCGTATAAGCTGCATATATATAGTGTTTTCGAAGCATAGGACCTAAGAAATAACTTTCGTGAAGGAACTACAGGCATTCGGACATTCGTTGGAAAGGTATGTTAAGGCTAAGCTCTGTTATTCATTTTTGCATGAATTCTTGGAAATTCCTAAGACGCCAAATGTGATATTTTACTATTCTACGGCTAGAAATACCTTCTGTGAAAGGCATTGGGATTGTAGCTAAAGTATTTTCATGATTCTATTAGGTTGATATTCTACTCGTTCGGTTAAATAGGGTATTCGGCATCTATATATGTCATTTTGTCGGCTTTCTTATCTATATATATGACTTCATATTCGTCTTTGGGTTGTGTGGCTAAACAAAATAAAAGCATTTAGTATTTGCGATCAGTCATACTTCCTTGTTAAAGTGTATTTTAAAATCTCTAAAGTGACACGTCGATTTCTAAAAATCTCAAATATAAATTCTATGTTTAAACTATTAAAACACTTGATTTTTGAAATACTTTATTTTACTAATTATCAAGAAATCAGGTATAAGGACTAAGTAAAGAACCTTAAGTTTTTTATGAACATCTTCAGAGTTAAGTTATCATTCTAAAAGTCAAGTTATGTTTTCGAGCTTATAAAAAAAATATATGAGGTTCCACGAGACAATTGTATGCAATACGAATGTGATTATGAGATTATGAGAAAAGAGTACCAATGAGCCAATAATGGCTAAGTTCTTGTTATGGCCAATTATGTGCATTCAAAGTTCATTTCATACATGGCATATTATGCATGGACTTCGAGCTATAAGCGGAGGTAAGGGGCCTATTTTTCCGAAAGACTATATGTATTGTACAAATGGTCACAAGTTGGCAATATGATATAGGTTAGCTACCAGAAGAGACCGCCATTGCTAGCATTTGGTTGGGTATATCATGCATTTGCATCAATATATATGTATTCACGACATACGATTAAACGAGCATACCATGCATATTTGATTATTATGAGGTCGGATGGCGGCCATGGAGGCTATCATAGTTTCAGTGTTAGGTGGTATCTCTATTACCTTTTTTTTACCAGCTATGTATGATTCTACTTTCTGCCTTACATACCAATACATTTTTATTCGTACTAATGTCCCGCTGCCTGGGGACACTGCATTTTTGTTTCATGCGTGCAGGTCCAGGTAGGGACTCTGATTGACCCCTCCACTAGGATTTAGGGGTTCAGCTGTGAGTTGGTAAAATTCACCTCTTCCTGGAGCTATCGTAGGATGGTTACCTTTATTGTATAATTTGGGTATATTTGGGGCCTTATCCCGATAGTGCTTGTGACACTTTTTTTTTCTGTCCAACCCATTATCATTTCATACAGTAAGGTATTTGAAATAAGCAATTCGAACAACCTCGAGGTAACATAATAAATGGACAGACAACTCAGATCCAATAGGTAATGGAAGTCCATAAAATTCTTCTTTATAAAAATGCCAAGTTGGAATACATACTTTGAAAAATTTAAGCACATCAATCTTTTCAATGAGAGTTTTAAACTCCATATAGAAGATCCCCCAAAATTTAACTTGCTGTAACACTTGAACTATCAAAATGAAACTACCACTAATAGCCTCTCAACTCTCAAGTAACCGTCTCAAAGGCCTCAAGCAGAAACTGCTGCCTTCTTCCTTGGAGCTGCTTCGGTACCTTCTCTAAAATTGGTCTTGAACCTACGAGGAACATTACGAAGGTACCTTATGTGACCAGTTCCAGTTGTCTTTCTGCAGATCGCCTTCACACTCTAGTTGTATGTCCTTTTACGGGCAGCAGGGTAAGCACAAGCAGAGCAACGACTCTTCTGGAGATGAAAGTTGCGCCGCCCACACCTCACACATAGTGTGTGAGTCTTGTTCCTCCTCTTACCAAAACTTCCTATTCCCTTACCCATTGCACTGTAGTTGGAGAGACCCTAGCGACCTCCTCCTCAGCTCTCTCGCTTGTGACACTCTTAGAGGCTATTGTGGACACAGTATTCTGGGTTTCTTTTTGCAGCTTTCAGCCTCCAGACCATAGACTTGGTATGTATATATATGTGTGTGGACATATATGTCTCAAATCGTGGCCTCGTCAGCCAGCTAGTACTTTATTATTTTGGCTTGTCTACCTTGGTTTATATGGTTTATTATTATTCAGGTCATAACCTTAATCGTCCAGGCTTAGTATTTCAGATGTTGTGCTACCTGATCTATTGGGTCCCCAGTTTAGTTCGCTTTAGTGGCTAACTCAATCGAATACAGTATCGAGTGCCAGTCGTGCCTCCCCTAGTTTGGGGTGTGACAATCCCATCATATCATATTAGCTACTGTGGGGAAAATCATCAACGCATGCCAGCTGATCAGGTGGTGATGTGCATATAATTCCATAACCTTTCCCATATCCCATATAAATATATATACATACATATATACGCGTATATTACACTATCTGGTCACAGATCAATGTACATGAATGCAATGCATAAAAAGTACGTTAATAAAAAAATTCGGGATTTTGCCTTTGAGTAATATCATAAAGTAAACTCTTTTCAACTTTCCTATTTTTCTGAGACCCATGAACAGATGATAAAATATTATGACACATAAAAATTCAAGAATATAGATATCTCTAATACTTCTATAAATAGAGTCATTTATAGAATTTGTGCATTTGCACGTTTCGTTTGTGTCGTATAGATCATGCCAAAAGAAAGAGGGGATAGCCTTAACATACTTGGAGTAGGGAAAACTTCGTCACTAATACAAAAAGGACCTTTAGTGGCAAAAGAAAATAGCATTTGCGGCAATAACAATTGCCGCTATATCATTTACCGGCAATTGATCTTTAGCTGGTGATGCCGGGGTCGATAAAGCCTTTAGCGGCATTTCTTCCAAAAGCTGGTAAAAGGTATGATATATTGCCGCTAAAACTCATTTTCTTTAATGGCAATTATTTACGGCAATTATTATGGCTTCTAAACCCTTTCTAAAAACGACTAATAATGCTCCTTTAACGCCTATTGTTATAGCCGCTAAATTCAAAATATTTGTCGTTAAAAGTCCATACCTTTAGCGGTTATTGTTTTGTGGCAATTAAATTGGCAACAATATCTCTGCTAAAAATGTATTAGTATGTCCCTTTAGCATCCATTTTAATGGATAGCAAAGTCAATTAAATTGCTGTTAAAAATCATCTTTAATAGCAATATAATGGTTACAATATCCCTGTATAAACTTCTTAATCCTGTTAAATTGGCACTAAAATTCACAAGCTATAACGATAAGTTTAGCCACCATTAATAATAGCTACTACATTCAACCAAAAAATAATGCAAATAACAACATATTTTTATATTAATTCATAAAACTATAGTATATCTCGTTAAATCTAAATGAACAAAAGGAAGCACTAATCCAAAATATTAATATCACAAAACCTTAAAAAATAACTTATATTCTTTGAAGTAAATAGCTAATGTCACTATATAACTAATCTTAATGAATAACAATCTTCAAATAATCTCTGAAACTCTTCGTCTTATTGAAATCTTCCACCCGCTAAATTATCGAACATCATACTGTATGACCTGAAATTGTAAAATAACTATGTCAATAGGAAGTAAATGTTTCCAAACAACAAAGCTGATAATAGTTTGAGAGATTATGACACTAAAAGTCCATAACCATCTTTGTGGTAGTAGACGGCATGACTAAAGGGATAACAAAATGCTAAAATGAACTCCTAAAACCATTCTTTCTGATAGAAAGGGTATATTTTTTATTAACTGCTAGCAGGAATTGTTATTTTAAATTAATGAGGACACTACTAAGTTTCAACATAGCTTATCACCCTCCATCAGATGGACAGACAGAGAGGGCGAATAGATGTAATACTGCCTGTTTGAGATGTATGACAGCTCATAGACCCAATCAGAGGAAGGAATGGCTTGGTTTAGCTGAACGGAGGTGCACTTCAAACTTCCATAACGGTTTGAATTGCGTACCATTCCATCCATGGTATGGGTATTGCCTCCTGAGATATCAATTTGAGCCTCATTAGAAGCTAATGTACCAGCACCAGAGGATTTCTTAGTATCACGACCAAAAATCCCAACCCGGTCGTGATGGTGCCTCTCGTGAAGACAAGGCCAGCCAACCGATTAACAATACCTCTTTTAACAGTTACTTAACACGAAAAAGTCAAACCATAGTGTACATTGTCATAAATAAGGAAGGAAATGATAAAACAGGGAACCAGCCCAACTCAGCCCGAAATCTGAATGTCACAAGTCACGAGCATCTAAACAATCTAAACACTATTGTAAGACCAGTAATATACATAATGGAATTTAGAATCAAAGGAAGAGATACGGAGCCGCGAACGTTGACGGTCACCTTGCTCAGCTACGATGGAAAAATCTCCAATCAGCTCAAAATCCGCTACCGGGTAAATAATTACCTGCATCTGCACACGAGGTGCAGGGAGTAAAGTGAGTACTCTAACTCAGCGAGTAATAAAAATAAATAATGACTGAAAGCATAAAATCTCATAAAGGCACAAATAACGTTATCTCAAGCAGTAAAATCAGTTACGCAATAAAACCGTGAAGTAACAGATGATTCTCTTTTAAAAACAGTGAAGACACTTAATTTCAACAAGTAAGGAATAATCAGAAACTTGCCCCTCGGGCTCAATATCAAATTTTCAATACAGTATCAGCCCCACGGGCTCACTCCCAACTCAACAACACACAACATCAGCCTCTCGAGCTCACTCCCAACTCACAAAAATACAACATCTGCCTCTCGGGCCCACTCCCAACTCACCTGGGTACCCTGCGCTCACTGGGGGTGTGTACAGACTCCGGAGGGGCTCCTACAGCCCAAGCACTATATCATAAGGCCTTAAAGCCTTCACACATTACACTTGAGGCCTGAAAGCCTCCTCACATCACTCAACATATCCTCACATATGGCTCTCGGCCTCAATCATTCTAGAAAATAATCATAAGCCCCTTGGGCATCAGTAAAACAATGGTGCTCAGTCAAACAACATTATAAATATCATTTAAATCTCAAGTTGAGTATAAATGTAGATGAGTTCATGAAATAGTATAATTCAATTGGACTGAGTTCAAATAATATTTCAATTAGTGAGGAAAATAGTGATGGAAATTCACAAAATATTTCAAATAATTGGCACGAAGCCCAATTATGGCAATAAGCCTTAATCATGGTGAAAAACAACAAGTCCTTGTCAAATACGCGGTAAAATATCAACTGTGATGGACCAAGTCACAATCCTCAGTAGTAAATGACCCCGCGCTCGTCATACAACGCGTGTCTCATCTCAACATAGCACTACGTTGTGCAATCCAGGGTTTCAAACCTTCAGTACATCATTTAAAATTATTACTCATCTCAAGATGGTCAAAGTCTAGCTTGCTATGCCCTTTCCTCCCAAATTAGCCTCCTCGTGCGACGATTCTGTCCAAAATCACAACGAATATGTTGCATTATACTAAAGTGACAATACCCAATCGAAAGCAATCGATAAATATAAAAATTCACGAATTTGGCAAAATCCGAGCTCCGGGCCCACATCTCGAAACTGAAATTTTTTTACATCATCGGGTTCCTTATCTCGCCACGAGTCAAACCATACAAAAATTATCCAATTCCCATATCATTTCGATGTCAAATGGACCATCAAATCCTAACAAGATTCAAAAATTTACTATTCATCTTCTTCTCCATTCAAGAACCCTAACTCACAATACCCATTTCAAGGACTAACATAATTCTTCAATCAATTGGTACATCATACTTCACAATACATTCCAAATACTTAATCCATAGTTGTATTTATGTGTAGGGTGAAAACTTTACCTCTTGTAGATCAAACCCTAATTTGAACCCTTTTGAATGATTCTTGATGATTAGAGTAATTCCTATAAATTTCAATCCATGTAGATGTTAATACTACCATTAACTAGTGTTATTCCATTATAAAAATATATAAAAAAACTTACCTTTGATGTGTATTTGGGTTTAGGGCTCTCCACCTTCTCTCAAGAATCCAAAACTTAACCCAAAAATGTCATCTTTTTCTCTCTCCCCGATCCTTCCTTTATTTATAGAAAATGAGCTGCGTAGGCTGGATGCGTAGCCTACGCAGATTGGCTACACAGCTTACCCCTCCCTTCACTTCCATTTTGATTTTGCCTACGCAATTGTGCGTAGGCTACGCAGACTCGCGTAGCTGTTCTGTCACCATTTAGAAAAAAAGTCATAAGTTCTTGTATAAATCTCCAATTGATGAACGGTTTGATGCGTTGGAAACTAGACTCAAAGGGATTTAATTTGATAGGTTGTGAATTACCCAACTCCTTATATAAATGGAGATATGATTGTTTAAAGTGAGGTCTTGTGCGCCCTCATTTACAACTTTCTTCTATTATGAAATTTTCCAACTTCAAAAGTTCTCGTTAACCATCCGAAATCACCCTGAGGCCCCGGGACCTCAACCAAAAATACCAACACCTCCTAAAACATTATACAAACTTGTTCCAATCATCAAAATGCATCAAACAACGCCAAGACCATCAAATTACCTCGCATTCAAGCCTAAGTTCTTCTAAAACTTCCAAAACACGCATTTGATCAAAAACCCAACCAAACGATGTCCGAATGACCTGAAAATTTGCACACATATCCAAAATTACCCAACGAAGCTACAGCAACTCTCGGAATTCCATTCCGACCCTCGGATCAAAATCTCACATATCAACCAGAATTCGCCAAAATATTAACTTCGCCAATTCAAGCCTAATTCTACACCGGACCTCCAAAATTACTTCCGATCACACTCCTAAGTAACAAATCATCCCCCGAAGCTAACCGAATTGTCAAAATTCATATCCGAGCCTTCTAACACATAAGTCAACATCCGATTGACTTTTCCAAACTAAGTCTTCCTTAAAGAGACTAAGTGTCTCATTTCCTTCTAAAATCAATACAAGCCAACTCGATCATGCAAGACACATATAATGAAGCATATAGAAGTAGAAAATAGGAAGGACATAGCAGTAACTCATGAGACGATGGGTCGGGTCATCACATCCTCCCCAACTTAAACAAACGCTCGTCCTCAAGCGTACCCAGAGTTGTTCTAGAAGTCCACCAATAGCTGAATAACTTTACCATGCATATACCCGGGGATGACCCCACGTCACCCTATCTAGCACAGGCCTGCTAACACAACATAGCTGAATTTTCGCAATCCACCTGGTCCATAAACCATAGAACCACACTTCACTTTCCGAAATCTTATACAAGATCAGAACCTCACATCTTTATTCAAAGTAAACCCGAGCCAACTGTAATAACCCATACCTGCAACCTCGGCTGCAATCATATGATATACCACATAACTGAAACACATGCACCAATAGCTTCCATTCACAACAGCCGCCCACGACAACCAAATACCGATAGAAATCTCTTATTAGCCAAGGTCTCATTCCAACACTTTCATATACTGCCAACGACAATTGAAACACGCAATAAACCATAATCATTGCTTAGATCAACCCTTCATGAGGCCATTTCTCTTCTAGCAATTACCATAACAAATTTTTGAACCGAACCTCGATATTTACCCATCAAACATGCTGAAATCAAATCTGTTTATATTCATTAATGATCCCCATGATATCCTTTGACCAAACTCACCATCCTAGTGACATGACACAATCAATACAGCCTAACCACAACTTGCATAATACGCGCACCAATAAGAAACGCATCCGAAAAGTCCCTCAATACCGGAACGGGATCAATGATAGCAACCTCTGCACTGACATCCATCACAAATGCCCAATTAAGAAAGCACTCCTTCCCAGCTGTCCGCTGGTTCTTTGAAATATAAATCATTCTGCTAAAACATATTCTAACGCACTTCACCACTTAACCCGTGGCATTTCTGGCGTAGCCCCTAATGCAATAGTTCAAAATCACCCAACACTAAGACAACCAGTCTGAATTCCAACATCACAACATAGCCTGTACATCAGAACTCCATATAACACACAAATCATCATACCTGATCCCAGTTTCCACCGTGCGAATACATGCACACATCTGATACCCAATCATTCCACGAAAGATACTCAATATTTACCTGTGCTACCAAGCAAACCCGAATACGACTAGTGGACCCAACAAGAACATGCCGCAATACTACTGAAATATAATCAGTTTAGTCACATTACCTTTTTCTGAGACATATACTCTCATCAAATCACTTCCACTTAGCAATATCATTTTTCCCTAATCATTCGAAGATCATTTATCTAATCACTTAGGAGGAATCACTACACATCCTATGCTCTGCATGACA
Organism: Nicotiana glauca; assembly: GCA_026770625.1. Taxonomy (NCBI): domain Eukaryota; kingdom Viridiplantae; phylum Streptophyta; class Magnoliopsida; order Solanales; family Solanaceae; genus Nicotiana; species Nicotiana glauca. Next base: position 12,027 of record MU669209.1, read on the forward strand.
TACACAGGTCTTGTTCAAATTCTTACAATACTGACACGACGGATGAGACCTGTACACATTCATAACTACTACCGAAATAACAATTCGTTAGTTCTATACTCTTAGCAAGAGCTATCACCTCATTCCGAGCCAAACAATGGTCTTAGCTCTTTAATTTACTTCACATACTTAGATTGCACTGATCTCAAATTCAATGATCTCGTCTCACCCAGTACGAACTGCTCGGGCAATAAGCCACTCCAGACATAATTATAAGTCGCATACAATGCCCCAATGTGCTAATAGGCTACCAATTCGAACGCAATACAAAAGAAAACGAGCTCTGGAAGGAATTACCAAATCCTACGCACTAATACAGAGTTTCCTTGGAAAACAGGAAGCAAGGCATATAAAGATAACATATAGAAAACTATACTCGATTTCACACTGTTGCGGCGTGCAACCCGATCCAGATAACATACCCATGGCGGCATGCCACCCGATCAACACATAGATCTCACATAAGGAGATACACATCGAGCCAAATATGCTCATTATAACCAAATACCGAATATCGGTCATAAGCATGCTGAGTGCATAATATCATCCCTGAGGGATTTTTAGCGTTATAAACTACAAAACTCAAGCAAAACTGAGGTGCGATATACAAATTTGAATTTCAAGAGCCACGTGCCCTCCAGGCATGAACCTTTAATTTAACGACACCATCACAACCTTCATACTTGGTTTACATCAGTAATCAATCAAGTTATCACATGCCACACTTATATAATATTCACGTGGGACACACTCCCACAATCTACCATAACAATATTTGGAGTGTACCTCCAAACCACCGATCGTACTAACGCTGTAAAGCGATCAAGAATCATTAACCAGGACGCAACACCGCTCTCAGGTGACGCTGAAGACAATACCAATTTATCTTAATCATCGAAACTTCTTTCCTGCTCATCCGAGCTCTTGACATCTCGTCAAAAATTTTCCTTCAATCGTGTCATTCTCGACCCAATTTCCACAACCAGAACTGATTCACCAGCATGCATCAAATTAGAACTAACATAGTACATAACCACACAATCCACTAACAAATAGAAATCTCCCCAACTTGGCTCGAAGTCATATATCACAACACACTATACTCATAACGCATATGCTTCATTGCTGTCGTAATACCATAGTGAGATTAAACTCGCTCTTTCATAAGCTTGTGGAAACACAAATCATCTAGAATTTTAACTCTTCTGCATTTTCTTGCATTCACTCACATAATAGTTAAGCCTACTCTCTAGGCGACCAAAATTTTTTTTTACTAAGTCCCAAATTTTTTCAAAAATTTCGGCAGAGTCTCCTTTGTAATTGGGCCTATCCACCTGCCAGAGAATCACCAAAATCATCCTAACAACACATCCACAACTTGATAAAGAATCATAATGTATATCAATAACATCAATCTCAATATTACATGTATTATATTCTCAAAATTTATACATGGACATGCGTTGCACCGATTTGAATCATAACACATAGAAAATACCTTTCAATCCTCTATTATTGGGTTATTCAACCGAGTAAGAACATATTCTTTCTTTAATGTTTTCAACCTTCAAGGTGGCCCCCTTGACTCAACTATTTCGTCATAATACATTTACAGAAGTGATCTCAGCTCCCAGACTTATCTAACTATTATGACAAATAGATTGCCCTCGTAAGCCAATTACCCACTAGCTTTACCTTTAGTTAATATATTTGTATACCTTCCACCTCCATACACATTACACAATCACTTAATCTTCCTAAGTCTAAACTCATACCGTAACATGAAATTTACTTCACTCCAAATAGGAGAAATAAAAAGATTCTTCATGCGCCCATAACGCAGAGCTACACCTTTAATCATAATGGAAATCATACACTTAATAGTTCACCTATCATCCAGCAGTTCTTCCTCGACACTTCCAAGTCATATAGAAACATCTCGTAGTTCTAACATACCCATCACCTAGCTACCAAGTCCTCATTTCCACTAATAGGGGCAATACCGGACATATAAGTTCAAAATACTTGCTCACACAATCAGCACCTCGGTGCTCCAGCCGTAGGAAAAGATCCGGCCTCAAGTCCTCCAGACTGGCCCAACATCAACTCATAGAAATCACATCTTTCCTCTCGATCAGGGAATCACAAGCCATCAAGGCACATCTGATACTGAGCGCTCATTCGCACATGCGAACGCGTGGAAGGAATATCAAGAGTTACTTTTCAAGCTAAATTAAGAACGCACGATAAGAATTCAAGAATGTAAAGTTTTCCTAAAGGTTCTGTAGCCTCTCGAGGATAAATACAGACGTCTCCATACCGATCCGTGAGACTCTACTAAACCTGCTCATGACTCGTGAGACCTAATAACCTAGGCTCTAATACCAACTTGTCACAACCCAAAATCCTAACCCGGTCGTGATGGCACCTCTCGTGAAGACAAGGCCAGCCAACAGATTAACAATACCTCTTTTAACAGTTACTTAATACGAATAAGTCAAACCATAGTGTACATTGTCATAAATGCGAAAGGAAATGATAAATCAGGGAACCAGCCCAACTCAGCCCGAAATTGGGGTGTCACAAGTCACGAGCATCTAAAGTATCTAAACACTATTGTAAGACCAGTAATATACATAATGGAATTTAGAATCAAAGGAAGAGATACGATGCTGCGAACGTTGATGGTCACCTTGCTCAGCCACGATGGCAAAATCTCCAATCAGTTCAAAACCTGCTACCGGGTGAACAATTACCTGCATCGGCACACAGATGCAGGGAGTAAAGTGAGCACTCCAACTCAGTGAGTAATAAAAATAAATAATGACTGAAAGCATGAAATCTCATAAAGGCACAAATAACGCTATCTCAAGCAGTAAAATCAGTTACGCAGTAAAACCGTGAAGTAATAGATGATTCACTTTTAAAAACAGTGAAGACACTTAATTTCAACAAGTAAGGAATAATCAGAAACTTGCCCCTCGGGCTCAATATCAAATTTTTAATACAGTATCAGCCCCACGGTCTCACTCCCAACTCACCAACACACAACATCAGCCTCTCGGGCTCACTCCCAAATCACAAAAACACAACATCGGCCCCACTCCCAACTCATCTGGGTACCCTGCAATCACTGGGGGTTTGTACAGACTCCGGAGGGGCTCCTACAGCCCAAGCGCTATATCATAAGGCCTTAAAGCCTTCACACATCACACTCGAGTCCTGAAAGCCTCCTCACATCACTCAACATATCCTCACATATGGCCCTCGGCCTCAATCAGTCCAGAAAATAATCATAAGCCCCTTGGGCATCAGTAAAACAATGGTGCTCAGCTCAAACAACATTATAAATATAATTTAAATCTCGAGTTGAGTATAAATGTAACTGAGTTCATGAAATAGTATAATTCAATTGGACTGAGTTTAAATAATATTTCAATTAGTGAGGAAAATAGTGATGGAAATTAACAAAAGATTTCAAATAATTGGCACAAAGCCCAAGTATGGCAATAAGCCTAAATCATGGTGAAAAACAACAAGTCCTTGTCAAATACTCGGTAAAATATCAACTGGGATGGACCAAGTCACAATCCCCAATAGTAAATGACCCCGCGCTTGTCATACAATATGTGTCTCACCTTAACATAGCACTACGTTGTGCAATCCGGGGTTTCAAACTCTCAGTACATCATTTAAAATCATTAATCACCTCAAGACGGTCAAAGTCTAGCTTACTATGCCCTTGCCTCTCAAATTAGCCTCCTCGTGCGATGATTCTGCCCAAAATCACAATGAATATGTTGCATTATACTAAAGAGACAATACCCAATCGAAAGTAATTGATAAATATAAAAATTCATGAATTTGGCAAAACCCGAGCCCCGAGCCCCGAGTCCACGTCTCGAAACTCAGATATTTTTACATCACCGGGTTTCTTATCTCGCCACAAGTCTAACCATAGAAAAATTATCCAATTCCCGTATCATTTCGATGTCAAATGGACCTTCAAATCCTAACAAGATTCAAAAATTTACTATTCATCTTCTTATCCATTCAAGAACCCTAACTCACAGTACCCATTTCAAGGACTAACATAATTCTTCAATCAATTGCTACATCCTACTTCACAATACATTCCAAATACTTAATCCATAGTTGTATTTATGTGTAGGGTGAAAACTTTACCTATTGTAGATCAAACCCTAACTTGAACCCTTTTGAATGATTCTTGATAATTATAGCAATTCCTATAAATTTCAATCCATGTAGATGTTAATACTACCATTAACTAGTGTTATTCCATTATAAAAATATCAAAAAAACTTACCTTTGATGTGTATTTGGGTTGAGGGCTCTCCACCTTCTCTCTAGAATCCAAAACTTAACCCAAAAATGTCATCTTTTTCTCTCTCCCCGATCCTCCCTTTATTTATAGAAAATGAGCTGCGTAGGCTGGATGCGTAGCCTACGCAAATTGGCTATGTAGCTTACCCCTCCCTTCACTTCCATTCTGATGTTGCCTGTGCAATTGTGCGTAGGCTACGCAGACTCGCGTAGCTGTTCTGTCACCATTTAGAAAAAAAGTCATAACTTCTTGTATAAATCTCCAATTGATGAACGGTTTGATGCGATGGAAACTAGACTCAAAGAGATTTAATTTGATAGGTTGTGCATCACCCAACTTCTTATATAACTGGATATATGATTGTTTAAAGTGAGTTCTTGTGTGCCCTCATTTTACAACTTTCTTCTATTATGAAATTTTCCAACTTCAAAAGTTCCTGTTAACCATCCGAAATCACTCCGAGGCCCCCTGGACCTCAACCAAAAATACCAACACCTCTTAAAATATCATACAAACTTGTTCCAATAATCAAAATGCATCAAACAATGCCAAAACCATCAAATTACATCGAATTCAAGCCTAAGTTCTTCTAAAACTTCCAAAACACGCATTTGATCAACAACCAGATCAAACGATGTCCGTATGACCTGAAAATTTGGACACATATCCAAAATCACCCAACAAATCTACAGCAACTCTCAGAATTCTATTCCGACCCTAGGATCAAAATCTCACCTATCAACCGGAATTTGCCAAAATACTAACTTCGCAAATTCAAGCCTAATTCTACACCGGACCTCCAAAATTACTTACGATCACACTTCTAAGTCACAAATCATCCCCCGAAGCTAATCGAATTATCAGAATTCATATCCGAGCCTTCTGACATATAAGTCAACATCCGGTTGACTTTTCCAAACTAAATCTTCCTTAAAGAGACTAAGTGTCTCATTTCCTTCTAAAATTAATCCAAGCCAACTCGATCACGCAAGACACTGATAATGAAGCATATAGAAGTAGAAAATGAGAAGGTCGGGGTAGTAACTCATGAGACGACGGATTGGGTCGTCACACTTAGCCAAGAGCAACAAATTCAGCAGCTATAGAAAGACAATCTAAAGCAAATCATGAAATAAGTTAAATTTTATGCATATAAGCACAAAACTGAACAAGAATTTAACAAATTTGAAGTTCCATGTCAAATGAGCCTTCAAGTTTTAGGAAAGGGCAAGGTGGCTTATAGACTGCATTTACGTTCTGACTCGAGGGTGCACCCCATGTTTCATATATATATGATCTCAATAAACATGGTCAATTCAACCAGTAGCAATCTTGCAGAGATAGTTTGTCAAAAGGGGCAACGTGAGAGTGGTAAAGGAACTAGTGCATTGGTCAAACTTAGCTCCAAAATACTCCACATGAGAAGATTTTGATTTTATCAGGGCCAATTTTCCAGAACTGCTGCTAGTTCTTGAGGACATGAATTAATTTAAGGGGTCTGGATTGTTATATGTAAAATGGAGGGGAGCAATATAAATAAAAAGAGAAGTCGATTTAAACAACAAATGAAACGACTGAACTACTTGGAAACCAAGCTCATAGTTCCAATGCACCTAAGTTGCAATTTTGGAAAACAAGTCTCTAATCTGTTGGTTTATGAATACTTACCTAGTGGAAGTTTATGGGACCGGTTGCACACATCACAGAAAGTCAAGATGGATTGGTTGGTGCGATATGACATTACATTGGGTGTTGCTCGGGGGCTGGAGTATCTGCATCACGGGTATGACAGACCTATTATGCACCGTGATGCCAAGTCTAGCAACATCTTGTAGGATGAAAAGATGAAGCCTAAAATTGCTGATTTTGGACTAGCTAAGGTTTTGCAGGTCAATGTTACTAAAGACTCTTCTCTGGTTGTAGCTGGACGCATGGCTACATTGCTCTTGATTTTGTTCTTTTTCTTTATTGTTTGGGATAAAAGAGTATGCTTACACAACCAAGGTGGATTCAAGCATTTTGGAGGGGTTCGAAAAAGATGTTTTCGAGGTTCTTAGAATTGCAGTTCATTGCACAGCTAGGACACCATCATTAAGACCATCAGCATACTGAATTTGACACTTTTTTTCATCTTACAAGCAATTATTTTCCACTACTGGCAGAGGAGAGGAAGATATAGAGGGTATGAATCAGAGCAAAATAGGACAAGAAGGTGCAGGGGATAGTACTGCTAAATAAAAATTTAATACAGTAGATCCAAACAAATAGGCAGCCAAGGTCCAGATTGCAGTAGAGGTTGATGTTCCATTGGAAACAGTCCAATTCCAAAATGACAACAACACAGGTAAAAAACAAGTAATTGACATGTATAAGAACACAGATCTTTGGGCTACAGAATTTTCTCAATGTACTAAATAAGGAGATTTATCTCCTAGGCATATTGAGCAGGTGAAATCTACAGAAGTTTGATTAAACAATAGAAAACTTAAATAGTAGCTTGCCGAAGGATAAAGATGAGTTGTACCATGAGACATTGAAGTATTTTCAGCAACATTAGGCATCCTTGATGTTTGTGGTACTCGTTCACGGCCACTATTGGCAGAAGGGACCTGATAAATATTAACACACCAGATAACAATACTTTTATAGGATTAAAACTTCATTAATAATGTACATAACTTATAAAATCGAGTTACCTATTCAATTGAGGTGCCATTGATATTTTGAGGCATAGATTCAATGGAAGCATATTTGCACATCAATTGTCGCATTTCGAGTAATTCTGATTGCATCTTCTCCTGATTTTGTTTCATCAAATTCATTTCTTCATTGTGTATATCTTTTAACTCAGTTATCTCTTGTGTTAATCTTTGGACAGCTTCATTAGATGAATCCTCTCCAACAATATTTTCTAAGAAATATCTACTACCCCATAGACCAGAAAAAGTTGGACCAAGTCCTAAACCACGAACTTGGTCTATTTTTCAGCAAAAGGTCTTTAGTCTTAAATTTTCACAAATACTCACCTTTTAACTCACACTTGTAATCTTTCCATTTCTTTCCTAGTGACTTTAGGACATAAGCTTCTCCTCATCTTGGGATAGAGAACTTCTTCTAAAAAAAGTAAAGCCGATATTTAGAAAAAAATATCATGTATAAAAGATTGAACCCATTCATATAATAATAATAATAATAATAATAAATAATAATAATAACTACTCCATACCCTCACAAAATCCACCAATTTCTTCTTTTTCTCCTTGTCAAAATTTCTCCAATCATCTACATGTAAAGGTGTTAGTTCTGGAGTTTTCACAATAATTCCTAGAAAGCTAGCAAGCTTTCGACCTTTTTCCCCAATAGCTTGGTTATGATTATTAAACGGCACATCAACTACCTTCCCCGGAGGAAGTTTCCAAATATCTTTTAGTAAAGTAGACCCACGAACCTTTCTTGGCTCCAAATTACCTAGAATAGAAGATTCAAAGGTCATCAAACTTATATGGTTAGTACCATGCAACAATAGAAATTATAGAAAATCACAATAGAACTAGTTCATTATAAGCGTCTACTTCATTATATTAAAGAACGATCTCTCTTTACTGAGCTATGGAAAACTAGTTTCTACTTCAGATTTATACTGCTTAAGATTGTGATACCAGCTTCTGCTATCCAGTTATGAGTAATGTGATAAAGTTCTGTTCCATTTATTTTTTCCCTAACGTGACCACAAACACAATCTTCTATAGCGATCAGTGGTTCACTAACATAGTTTCTGAACTTGTGCAACGCTTCCAGAATAATATATTGGTGTAATCCGTATTATTTTTTTGTTACACCATTATATCTGACTAATATAAAAAGCATAATTTGCAGAGTTTGAGAAATTAAATTCTCTTCACTATGTTCCTGTTTTGGTTTATGGCGATGTTGTCATTTCAGACTCCTATGCAATTTTACTAGTAGGTTCATTTTATATGTGAATAAGATGTTTTAAGCTCATGCATTCTTCTTTGATTCCTAACCCTGGCACCATCATAAATGACTCAGTTGTGTGCTAATCTCTTTTCTGTTTGGCTAGTACTTAGAAGAGAAGTATCATCAGAGACCCTTGTTGCCTATTGAGCCTCAATTAAGAGCTCTCAATCTTGATGTACTGGTATAGTTTCCATGCATCATTCCCCAAACTATCCTCACTAGCTAAACTCATTGGAGTTATTGGAGGATGATCACCTGCATCAGTTCCTGCCCGTGGCTTAATATAACTTTCAGTTAAAATCTTTTGCGCATAACCTCCAAATACAGGTTAGATCCAAGTTCCCATGGATCCTTCAGTCAAAAGTCCTCAAAGGGAATTATGAACTAATCAGGAAAAGAAGTCCTTAAAGGGAATTTTGAAGAAACTAGTTGCACTATATAACTAGTTCGATATCACAATAGAAATTACAGAAAATGACAGTTGCTAATTATACTATATAAACTAGTTAGATTAACCATTGTATTCACACAATTAAGATTTGAAAATGATTCCAGAGAAAAGTGTTACTTGATTTATCATCATTTCGTTGAACTTCAGTATCACCAGCAGAACTATTCAAATCACAAGATTGATCATCATGTGCCTGGTCTTTAGTAGAGTTCTGAGTATCCATCAACCGCTCAATATGAGACTGGGTGCAGAATGGTTTTAACAATCCATCAAATGCTCAATATAAGGTCGCACATCTTCATCGTCGCCTTGTTCAATTACCAGTCGGTTGCGACCTCTAGTTCGCATAGTTCTTTCTCCAAAATGAAAAGAATATCTAGCTGCATTATGCTATATTAGTACTAGATTGACTCCAACAAATCAGCAGGCCACTTGCAAAACATGAGGAAGCATCATCCAAATCTTAATATGTGAAAAATATCAACAACTCGGGTAACTCAAACAAAGCCTTGTGAGAAATATTGTTCTAGAGATAAGAGTTAGTTATGCACTAGGAAGATAATTATCAAGTGATAGTGCCACCTTATAATATCATATTTAAATGGATACAATAAGCAAAATATAAGTAGAAGAAAGCACAATAAATTCACTCAAACATCCAATATTCAAATTTCTGAAGCAAAAAAACAACACCCTTAGAGTTTATTACATAGCACTTGCAACAAAAATATTCTATAAGTACCACCTATCTTATTCAGAATCACATTCATTTTCTATGTTATTTTCTCCCTCAACATTAGCTTCACCATCATTTGGAGAAGGTTGAGAATCTATGTTTGTATCAATTATTATCCCATCGACACCACTTCTTACCCAATCATTATACTCATCTTCTAAAACACAAGCATTTTCTAAAAGAGCCAAGTCAGTGGCATCACTTTGCATTGATGACTCAAACTACACACTATTTTCCTCTCCCATATTAAAAATATCTCGAGGTTTAATTAACCTAGGGACAAACCATTCATAATCTTGAGGATCTTGTACAAATATTACTTGTTGAGCTTGTTCTGCAAAAATAAAGGGCTTATGACGTTGTTGATCGCCAGAGTTTGTCAGGTGAGTGAAATTCACAAGTGTGAAACCCAAGTCATCTTCCTTAATTCCTCTACCTTTGGTTACATCAATCCCATACACTTAAATAAGATGACCTTTAATTTCTCATAGTAGTTTAACTCCACAATATCATTCAATCTGCCATAATATGTGATATTTGCAGATTTTGGAGCATTATCACTTGTACTTGCATAACTTTCAGTCTTTGAAACGACCATAACACCACTATTTTGTGTTACATTGAACTCTTCACTTTGTTTTGCTCGGAATCGATACCCATTATTAACATCGAATGTATTGAATCTTTTTGCAATGTAACTTGGTCTTTATGCTAGGACTTTAACATCCATTAAGATGTTAGATGTGGCTTCCAACTCTTTTACCTAACCAATTAAAAGATACAACTATAAATGTGGATATTTGTATAACGATAATAATTACATAAACAATGACTTACGCCTACTACTTACTTGCTCCTTGAACCACTCATGAAATTTATTGAAATGCACACGATCAAGTTGATGTTGTGTCAAATGACGCTTACGATGTGCTCTTTTGATTTCAGCAATATGCTCCCTATACATGTAACTCGCTATCAATTTTGTTATCAAATAAGTTATATATATATATATATATATATATATTTTATAATTCTCAACCACTTCTGATTTATAATTGAAAAGCATATGCCGATGTGCTTGCAACTATGTTTTGTCATCCAACTCAAATACATCTACTCCACCGTACGACACCCCAACAGTAGAAAAAAGAAATTCTTCTTTATTATTCTCATGCTCAATTTCATCACTCTATTTTTTTGAACAATAAGACCTTGAATCTCCACCCTCTAAATACCGTGAGAAGAATTCCATACACTCATTTGCTATGTATGCTTCTTCTATTGAACCTTCTGGACATTCACGATTACGAACATATGATTTTAAAGTACTCAAATACCTATGGAACAAAGTAATGTTATTAGTTTGATATTAGAGTATTTAACATACTAAAGACATATAACAAAGATTCAGTGATATTCTACACACCTCTCAATTGGATACATCTAGTGATAATGTACTGGTCCCGCATGTTTAGCCTCAGTTTTCAAGTGAATAACCAAGTGTATCATAACAGCAAAGAATCCTGGGAGGAAGAGTTTCTCCATAGTAGACAATGTTTCTGGGATTTTTTCTTCAAGTAGGTTTAACTCTTCTTGTTTTAGCTCTTTGCTACACAAAACACGAAAGAATGTGCATAGTTCAATTAAAATTGAACTTACTCTTTTATCTACTGATCTCTTCAAGGCAAGAGGAAGAAGTTCTTGCATTATAACATGGCAATCATGAGTTTTTAGCCCAGATAACTTTCGTTTGCGAATGCAACGTAAAATATTAGACGCATAGCCATCTAGAAACTTGGCATTTTGTAGTACTTCATAAAATAACTCCTTTTCCTGCTGAGACATTGTGAAAAAAGTAGCAGGAAGATATGCGCTCCCACTAGCTCGATATTGAGGCCATAAGCTTGGTCTTATTTTCATATCCTTCAAAGTCCAATCGAGCTTCTAAGTTGTCTTTAGACTTTTTACCAAGATCCAATAGTGTAAAAATTAAGTTATCACACACATTCTTTTCTATATGCATCACATCAAGATTATGGCACACCAAGTTAAATTTCCAATAAGTAAGATCGAAACAAATACTTCTCTTTTTCCATGTGTTTTTCATCACCCCACTTACCCCTTCACTTGACTGGCCCAGAGTAAATTTATATTTTTAACTTGATTCAGCACTACTGACCCAGATACTGTACAAGGTGCAGGTCTTGTTTCTTTAGTTCCATCAAATGATTTCGCATCATTCCGATATGTGTGTCCCGACTTCAAAAAGCTTCGATGCCCCATGTAACAAAATTGTCTACCATGTTTTAGCCTTCTAGATTGAGTGTTTATGTTACAAGAAGGGCATGCAAACCGATCATAAGTGCACCACCCTGAGAGAGTACTATATTCAGGAAAGTCATTTATAGTCCACATGAGAGCTGCTTGCATTTGAAATATCTCCTTAGTAGAGGCATCGTATGTTTTTACCCCAACATCCCATAATTCATTTAACTCTTCTATTAGAGGTTGCAAAAATACATCGATATTATTGCCAGGCGCTTTGGGTCCAGGAATAAGTAAGGACAGAATGAAGAACTCTTGTTTCATGCACATCCATGGAGGAAGATTATATTATATTAAAATCACTGGCCATGTACTATGAACAGTTTGCACTGTGCCAAATGGATTAAACCCATCAGAAGCTAATCCTAGGCACACATTGCAAAGGTCTCCAGCAAATTCGGGATATTTACTATCAAATTTTTTCCAAGCTTCAAAATCTGCAGGATGTCGTAGAACTCCATCTTTGTTGCGCTCTTCATGATGCCAACGCATTGCTTTAGAAGTTTCGGAAGACATAAACAGTCTTTATATCCTTGGTTTTAAAGGAAAATACCTTACGACCTTGGCTGAGATTTTTCTAGCATCATTTTTCCATCTAGAAGCTCCACAAACATGGTATTTATTGATATTCTTATTAGCAAACTCTTTCCTAAAAAGCATGCAATCATTGGGACAAGCATGAATTTTCTCATACTTTAAGCCCAAGCCTTCAACTATCTTTTTGATCTCATAGAAAGAAGAAGGCAATTTTTCTCCTTCAGGTAGCGCATCCTTCAATAGTCCAAGCAAAACATTAAACTATTCATCTGACCATTTGAACATGCATTTTGTACAGTACAGATGCATCAAAAAGGACATTTTGCTAAATTTCTTACATCTTGGATATAGTTCTTTATTTTCCTCTTTCATGAGTCGTTCAAACTTATCCACCTCTGGATGCGGTTGATTTCCAAATGGATGAGCAGTATTCTCTTGTAAGTTATGCTCTATGTCACCCCCTTCACTAACGTCAGTATCCATGAACTGTGTAAAGCCTCCAAAGGCATCATGTATCATTCCTGTCATATCATCGTCCCTTAAAGTTCACTGGCTGCGATTATTTGCTTGAGCATTGTTTGATCCCTTTAGAGACTCACCATGACAAAACCAAGTATCATATGATGGAATAATACCATTAATCACAAGATGATCATATGGTGTAGTCCGGTTTACTTGATGGATAAGCACACACTCCGTACAAGGACATGCAATTTGTTCTCCATCTTCTTTTTCAGAAAAGGTATGGTTTATAAACTCCTCTACTCCATCCAAATATTCTTTACTAACTCTATCACAATGCATCCATCTTTTATTTCTAGGATTGTCCATGACGTTTAAGATATTCTTTTTTGTTTTATACTTACTGCAAGAGCTAAAAATTCATTAGTAAAAAGAGAAAATTAATAAAAAAATATAGTTCAAATAAAATAACCATTTTATTAGTAGGTAATTCCATAGTTCAAAGATATCAGTTTAAGAATTAAACTTATCAAACAGAAATCCATTAAAACTATCAAATAGTTAAACTATCTCTAATTTCTTCTATGGTTTCCATATATTGGTTCATAAATATTTTAAGAATAGAATTATTAAACTTATAAATTATACTTCTTCTATGATTTTCGTATATTTGTTCATAAAATTTTTAAGAATAGAATTATTAGTTATAAATTATAGAAGTTCCATACGTCATATATTTTAAAATTAAAGATATTACAATTTTCAAACCCTCACTGTATATGGATATGAGCTAGCTGAATAATTTGTAAATTTCAGCAATGATACAGCAATTTGCAATTTTAGAAATCTGAATGAGGTCATTCAAAGGCATACATTATTTTCTTGAAGTATGATGTGTTATCATCCATTAAAAAAGATGATGAATTGTTGTACTACAATCTCTAAGTAAAGCAAAAAAAAGCTGATAGTTCAAATTTTTCTCATGGTCCAACTTCTTTCTTCATTTCATAAATTATTTATTCTTTCGATAATTTTTCTTAACTTCACTATTTTGCGACACTCATAGTGAAAATTGAAGTGTAGATTGTTAGATGAATTGAAAAACTTTTTTATTAGTAAAACCAATAACCTATCGGAGAAACAGTTAGAGCAAAAGGATCAAATCAGTCAAGCTGAGCATATGCTTATTTCGTACAGAGGCATCAGATTTATAAAAATAAGAAAAGCTCGCATCAATTAGCAAAAATAAAAAACAGTATGTATGTCGACTAGTAGATTGATATCCCAACTAGTGGTAGATTCAATGAAAACATCAATATGCATCGACGACACTTATAAAATTTCTGAATAGTCACAAGAATAACAGTAGCCTTAGAAAATATACAGAGGAATCAATTCATAGAATAGTAGAGGAACAGAGGAGGAATAAACTCAACCAATCGCACATCAATTTAACAGTAGCCCGTTATCACAAACTACTTAGCATGTGCAAAAAAACTGGAGAAGACAAAAGCTCACAACACATAGGAAAATTACAATGCAGACATTGGAGCATTGTGTTTTGGCGCTAGGCAGTGATAGTTACAGTAGAACACTGTTTGATTCTTATTTTTGCAATATCTATAGAATGCAGATTTCATTGGATAAGAAATATGGACCAATCAAAAACTGAGAACAGCCATATAACATGACTTTTACTAGATTAAATTACACAGAATCTATTGTAAATCAACCAACATACATCAATCCAAAATCTACTGTAAATTGATTGCAGGCAACTGATTTAATAGGGAAAAAAGAGAAGTTAATAGGGGAAGAAGATAGACCGACATTACAACAGGCTGTTGACGCAACAACGAGTTAGGAGTTGATTTGTTGTAAATCAATCGACCAGCATCAATACAAAATCAACTGTAAATCGATTGCAAGGAACTAATTTACTGTAAATCTACTGTAAATTGATTGGACGAAGAGAAGTTAACACTGCCATTGATGCACTGTCTTCTGTAAATCAATTGAACTGATCTTCTGTAAATCAATTGTAAAATTGAAGAGAAGATAATTTACCTGGGAAGAAGATGTGCACAATCGTTGACGCACTGAAAAATCGCACTGGCGTTGATGCAGCAGCGAATTAGCTAGGGCGCACTGGCGTTGATGCAGCAACGAATTAGCTAGGGCTTTTTGATGCAGCAATGAATTTGCTAAGTCGATTCTGGCATTGATACAGCAGCGAATTAGCTAGGGCTTTTTCTGCGAAGTCGATTCAAACGATTCAATGTTTTCCTTTAGTTATTTTCTAATTATTTTCTAATTCTAATTGGGGAGGGAAACGGAAAAAGGTATCAAAAAAATTGGAGGGAAAGATTTTCTCTTCTTTGTGCGGAGGGAAAGTTAAAATAGTAAAAGGTTAATTACAATTAGTAATTTTTAGTGGCTATTATTTTTTATTGTCGGTAAAAGGATATCTTTTACTGGCTAATGGTCATATGCCGCTAATATTTAAGCTTAAAGAATTTATTAGCGACCATTGTCTTATTGCAGTTAAATAATTACCGCTAAAGGTCCTTTTTGTAGTAGTGCGTATAATATTCTTGGCGAAGATTGGACCGTACTCTTTTAGAATCGCAAAATTCAGATAGAATTAAGCTTCTACTTCTGTGAAGTATTCAACGAAACGAAGCTTCTGCTTCTGTAAAGTATTTTGAACGAAAAATGGACCTTTTATTCTCTGAAGTATCTTGAATTATAAAGAATGGATCATGTCTTTTAGTTTATCAATTTTAACGTTTTCTTGGTTCTTTCCAAACGAAAATGGAGACTAGACTTGATATATCATTCTTAGGTTCTGATTTTTGTCCAAATGAAAGATGGATACAAGACTTGTAACATGTCTTTATTAAATTCATATTATCCTTATCTAGCCACCTAAGCTCAATTGTAAGAGTCATGTTTACATAGAGATAGTGGGCTGTCACGTGGAGTTGGGTGGGAAATATTAGTCTTTATCCACTTATATGGTAATTCGGTAATTTTCTATTACCCGGTAATTAATCAATTATCCGTATAATAAAAATTATCTCAACTTACTTAAAATACTAGTCGCTTTTAACATACCTTATACACCTTACTATCATGGACATGTGCTACCATGTATGGTACTAGTCCATAAATACCGAGTTTTTTTAACTCAGGCCATATTTTATCCCATCATGCCAAACTTTGACGAAACTCCTTTTCTTTAATTTCGCTTCCCTTCTCACCTTCACGAATTTACTCATCACTTGTTGAAAATAGCATAATTCTTATCATCTCCAAATAATCTTTTACTTGGATTGATGCCAGTTACTTTACGACAAATTTAACATACAATACTACAGGGTGATACATCGTCGTAACTTAATACAACAAAGGATAACATTACCGTAATGTAATACTGCAGGGTGCAACATTATCGTAACTTATTACTGCGAAGCGTAACATTATCGTAATGTAATACTGCAAGGCGTAACATCATCGTAATATAATACTGCAGGATGTAACATTGTCGTAATATTGTGTGGTGTAATATCATTGTGACGATCCGACCCGTCGTCTCAGGTATCTCCGCCCCGTTTTCCCCGTTTTAGGCTTCTATATGTTTCATTACATGTGTTTGGTGAATTTGAAGTAATTCGGATAGAGTTTGGTTGGAAATNATTCGGTTATATCCGGAAGATGATTTAAGGCTTAGGAGCGCAATCGGAAGTAATTTTGGAGGTCCGGTGAAGAAGTTAGCCTATATTGGCGAAGTTGAAATTTTGGCGAATTTCGGTTGGTAGGTGAGATTTTGATCCGAGGGTCGGAATGGAATTCTGAGAGTTGCAGTAGCTTCGTTAGGTGATTTTGGATATGTCTGCAAATTTTGAGGTCATTCGGACGTCGTTTAGTTGGGTTTTTGATTGAATGTTAGTTTCGAAAGTTTTAAGGAAAATTAGGCTTGAATCCGTGATAATTTGATAATTTTTGTATTTAAGGACGTGTTTTTATGATTGGAACAAGTTTGTATGGTCTTTTAGAGTGGGTTGGTGTTTTTAGTTAGGGTCCCGGGGGCCTCGGGATGGTTTCGGATGGTTAATCGGGATGTTGGATGTGCTGTAGCAGGTCTATTGGGAAGCTTATGTAGTTTCGGCATCTGCGGTGGGTGAGCCGCATAAGCGGTCCCGCAGATGCGGCTCAGTAATCGCAAAAGCGGCCCCTCGGTGGCCTGGGAGTTTCCGCAAAAGCGGACCTTTTTTCGCAAAAGCGGTCTCCGCAAAAGCGGAATAGTGACCGCAGAAGCGGACCGGTGTAGAAGGGCTGAGACCGCAGAAGCGGTATTTTGACCGCCAAAGCGGTTACCGCAGAAGCGGTATAGGACCGCAAAAGCGTTCAAGCGGAATTTTTTGTTAAACCGCAGAAACGGTTAATTGGACGCAGAAGCGGTACCGCAGAAGCGGTTATGGGAGTCGCATAAGCGAAAATGTCTGAAGGGTTTAATGAGATCAGAGTGTTCGAATTTCAGAAGTGTAAAACCATTTTTGGGTGCGAGCTAAGGCAATTTTTGGGCGATTTCGAAGAGGCTTCATAGGAGAATCATCAGGTAAGGATATTTGGACTTGGTTTATGTTATTATAGTGTAAAAACATGAATGTATCACTGAAAATTGGAGGAATCAAAGGGTAAAAATGGAGATTCTTGCTTAAAGCCTAAGAAATGGTAAAATGATGATTTGAGGGGTCAAATGGACTCCGATTTTGATAAATTTTATATGTAGGGACTCGTGCCAAGACGAGGATTCCGGAAATATAAATTTTGTAATTTTTCGAGAAGCGGGCCCGGGGCTCGGGTTTTGGCAATTTCGTGTTTTTGGGTGTTTTTCGAGTCATTTCAATTGGGTTATATTCCATTAGCCTATTTTGATGTATTCTTATTGGTTTTGATCAGATTTGGCACTCGAGGAGGTCG
>MU669210.1:0-60094 GCA_026770625.1 Nicotiana glauca
ATATATATATATATATATATATATATATATATATATATATATATATATATTGTTGAATAATTATTATTGGTTTCATACCGGTAATATATATATTGTTGAATAATTATTATTGGTTTCATACCGGTAATATATATATTGTTGAGTAATTGTTATTGGTCTAATACCGGTAATATATGTATTATTGATTAAAGATTATTGGTTTCTTGCCGGTAATATATTGTATGATTATTGTTATTGACTATAGTGCCGGTGACATATCGGGAGGGTCGGGATGCACGCCGCATCACTAACAGATAATGATTGTTGGCATTGGCCATAGTTGCCGGTAGCCTACTATGTACTGTTATTGGCCATAGTACCGGTGACATATCGGGAGGGTCGGGATGCACGCCGCATCACTAACAAATAATGATTGTTGGAATTGGCCATAGTTGCCGGTAGCCTATTATGTACTGTTATTGGACATAGATGCCGGTGACTTATTGGAAGGGTCGGGGTGCGCGCCGCATCACTAACAGATAATCCATGATTGACGGTGATATATTATATATTATTTTTGATGAATAAATAAAAGATTGATATTAAGATGGGAGCGAGTGATTGTACTCCCGTGATAAGATAAGTTGAGTTGGAAGTGAATTAAATACCTTTGTTTGATAATATATATTTTGTGGCTACTCCAGAGCACAATTCTCTTCCTAAATATTAGATGTTGTTTCTTGCTACTTTGTTGTATATGTATTTTTAACTGTACAGGTTTATGTGGTATCTTGTCCTAGCCTTGTCACTACTTCGCTGGGATAGGCCAGGCACTTACCAGCACATGGGGTCGGTTGTGCTGATGCTACACTCTGCGCTCTTTTTGCGCAGATACAGGTTATGGACAGCAGCATCAATAATAGTGCTATTGTTAACATTCCGATTACCGAGACTTCGAGGTATCCTTGCTGGTGTCCGCAAGACCCGTTGTCTCCTCTATCTTTACTTTTGAGTCTGTTATCTCATGTATTCGAGATAAATAGTTTTATACTTCTTTCAGACGGTTATGTGTATTATTCTTAGAAGTTCGTGAGTATTGTGACACCAGTTCTTGGGTAGTGTATCATGTTTGGGTTTTCTTTATCGTATCTAGTAAACAATGTTAAGTCTTCCGCTAAATTTATTTATTCCAATGTAATCATCGTATTATATTTAAATGTTGTAAAATGAGAGTTGTAACCAATGGAAATACAAGTAAGAGTTGGCTTGCCTAGCTCCCGTTAGTAGGCGCCATCACGACTCCCGATGGTGGGAAATCCGGGTCGTGACAATATGGTACTTGGGCGTATGCCCGGAATTGAATTCCGAGGTCCCAAGCCCGAGAAATAAATTTTTGAGTAAATGTTTTTCTGAAAATATTTAAGGAAAATAGAAATAAATTTTGAATATAAAGTGATGGTATCGGGCCCGTATTTTGGTTCCGGTGCTAGGTACATGTCTTACATATGGTTTAAGCACTTTCTGTAAAGTTTGGTTGAAAACGGACGTCGTTTGACGTGTTTCAGACTTAAAATGGGAAATTTGATGTTTTATAAAATTTGGAAGAAATCATGAATTTTAAGGCTTAATTCGTTGTATATGTCGTTATTTTGGCGATTTGATCGCACAGTTAAGTTCGTAGTATGTTCTTGAGTTAGTGTATGTATTTGGTTAGGAGCCCCGAGGGCTCGGGAGTGTTTTAGAGGTGTTCAGTGGTGGTTTTGGACTTAGAAAAATTGCAGAAAATCTGCAACAGGTGCACAGACCATTCCTTCTTCGCGTTTGCGTCCTTCCTCCCGCGTTCGCGATGCCATAGCTTCCCCTTCTTTGCGTTCGCGATACAGCTCCCGCGTTCGTGAAGCTTCAGAATTTTCCTCCTTCACGTTTGCGTCCCTGCCCTCTCGAACACGTAGTGTTATTTGACCCTGAGGGCCTAGCCTCATTTTCTCCTACGTGTTCACATGCAGATTTTCGCAATCGCGAAGCTTTTCATGCTCCCTTCACCGCGTTCGCGTAGGCCAAATTTTGGACCTCCAGCCTTTTACTCTTTGTGTTCGCACTCCACAGCTTGCGAACGCGATGGCTTGTCAACTATACCCTTCGCGAATGCGACTGGCCTGTCGCGAACGGGAAGGGCAATTTTTGCCCAGCAATTTTAAAGACCCAAAAAAATAGAACACGTGCGGAAAATTTCCCCATTTTTCACAAACCCTCTCTTCTTCAAAGCTCTTGGACGGTTCTTGGAGCTTTCCTTCATCAAAAACTCTTGGGTAAGTAATCCTTAACTTGTTTTCTTCCATTTTTATTAACACCCATTAGATTTCTAGGCCTAAAACATGTGAAAATAGGTAGAAACTTAGAGAATAGGGTAGAGTTAGGGATTTTTGAATTTTCTTGAATTAGACCTTGTTTTGGAGTCGAATTTGAAAGAAAATTATATATTCGGGCTCGTAAGTGAGTGTGTGATCGGAATTTGGTTCGAACCTCTGTTTTGACCAAGCAGGCCCGGGGTTGATTTTTGGAAGAATGTTTAGAAAGTTAATTTTTATGCATTAAAATTGGATTATTTTGTATTTATTGATGATATTAAATTATTTGTGTATAGATACGAATGAATTGGAGCCAAATTTGAAAGGAAAACCGGTGCTTAAGGATTGAGTTGGCCATAGAACTTCAAGGTAAGTGTTTGGTCTAATCTTAGCTTGATGGAATATGAGTTGAGTCTTATTTGATATTTGCTATTTGTCGAGTACGATGTATATGCATGGTGACGAGTATCCATACGTTGGTGTCAAGCATGACCGTGAGTCATTATATTATGAATATTCTAATTTTGTTGTATCTTCCATGCTTAAATGATAATTTCTATATGTTGTGAAGAGCATGTGAAAGAAATTGTGGTATTTAATCTTTGAGGAGCATTGACTCAAGTTATAATATGAATTGAGAAAATATACGAGATGATTAAACCCTTTGGAGTATTGGCTCAAGTGGTAAAATGAATTACTAAGTAAGAAATAAAAGAAAGAGAAATAATCGTTGAATTATTCCCTTGCCAAGATATTTGTTGAATTGTTGATATCTCCCTTGCCGGGAATTTTATTGTCTAATTGTTGTACCCTTATTGGGATCTTTATTATAATTCTGTTTACTTCCTTGCCCATTATTTATGATTGTTGTTTGGGTGAGGAAGAGTGTAAAGCACGAAGGATGATGCCGTGCATTGTTTGATATTGTGAGGAAAGAGTGTAAAACATGAAGGGTGATGCCGTGCCGTACGATGTATCATTCCGTATTGATATCTATTGATGATATTATGATGAACGAGATTAAAAGCACGAAAGGTGATGCCGTGCACATGATTATGATATGATTGATTTGGTAAGAACGAGAGTAAAAGCACGAAGGGTGATGCCATGCACAGATTTATTATATATATTGCTTGGGTGAGGAAGAGAGTAAAAACATGAAGGGTGATGCCGTGCAAATAGTTGATTTCTTTTGATACTTGTTGATATTATGACTTTGTTGTTTCCTTCTTTTATTGAGTATTTCTATTTGAAGCTGTTACCTCCCCACAACATGTTTTCCCTCCCACATTGATTGGTTGTTTCCTGTATTTCCTTTTGTTGTGTGTGTGTATATATATATATTTTAAACTGCACATGTTTATTTGGTTATCTGGTCCTAGCCTCGTTACTACTTCGCCGGGGTTAGGCTAGGCACTTACCAACACATGGGATCGGTTGTGCTTATACTACACTCTGTGCTCTTTTGCACAAATCTAGGTTTCGGACAACAGCAGCAGTAGCGCAGGTGTTAGCTTTCAGACCAACAAGACACCGAGGTTGCCTTGCAGCGTCCGCAAACCCGGTGTCTCCTCTATCTTTTTTTTTTTCAGTCTGTTATCTCATGTATAAAAGACAAACAATTTTTATTTTCTTTTAAACTGTTGTATTTAGTACTCTTAGTGGTTCGTGAATAATGTGACACCAGTTCTTGGATAGAGGTTTATGTCGAATTTCCGTATTTTATTTAGTTTTATTAACTTAAGTCTTCCGTTCATTTAATTTATTCCGCTGTATTTATATTATCATTGTTAAATTGTTAAAAGAAGAATTTTGTTAACGAAAAAGGTAGATAAGAGTTGACTTGCCTAGCTTCTATTAGCAGGCGCCATCACGACTCCCGAGGGTGGGAAATCCGGATCGTGACAGTTTTGGACTTGTGTGCATATAGTTTGGAGCCTCGAGGGCTCGGGTGAGTTTCAGATAGCCTACGAACCATTTGAACTTAGAAAAATCTGGTTTTTGAGATGCTGATGCCATATGATATTTCCTTATTCGCAATCGCGAAGTTACTCCTCGCGATCGTGAAGAGTGAATTGGGCTGGGGTGGAATTCCCTTCACTGCGAACGGGTTAGCTGGGTCGCGAACGCAGAGCAATGGAGGCCTTACCCTCCGCGAACGCTACCAGCTTCTTGCGAACATGTAGTCTTGGGGTGGGAAGGGGGGGATCAATTCTTTTTCTACGCGAACGCGGACATTGGCTCACGAACGCAAAGGACAGGGGGAACAGCCTTCTCGAACGCGTAGGCCACTTGGTCTATTGCTCTTTGCGAACACGTCAGATTTCACGTGAACGCAATGAACGCCTGACGTCAGTGATTAAAACAGTCTCAAAACGGGATTTTGTTCATTTTTCAAACCTAGAAACTTTCGAGATGATTCTTCCAAGGGCTCTTCTTCTCCAATTCGTTGGTAAGTGAATGTAACTTACTTTCTTTTAATTACCCATTACATTTCATAGCATTTTAACCTAAAATCTAGGATTTTCATGATAAAAATTGGAGATTTGGGTAGAATTAAAATTTTTTGTAAAATTAAAATTTAGACCTTCATGGATTTTTTGTATGTTGAATATGAGTAATGCTACATTTTCTAACACAAGAACTTTACGAACCAGTGATGATTTAATTAAGTGTTCAAGAGCTTATGAAGAAAGAAGAAAATGAATTGATATCTTTTCTTTAAAAGTTTCACACTATACCTTTTTTCACTTAAAAGAATGAATTTTCTTCAGAGAACTAGGATTCTTGGGAAAGCTTTTCTTCGGGAAAATCGGGAAAGACTTTTCTTTTGTGCTGTTGGGTAGCACCGTTAGTTTTTAGATCGATTTTGTTAGTGAGAAGTGCTCCACTTTAACAAATTTAAGGGACTAAAGATACTTAAAAGATAAGAATAGACTTACCCTCATAGATTTGGGACAATTTTGGTCAAATTACATATGTCCCGTAGATGTTTCCATAACACAGACTCATAGAGTTGTATTAATTCAGACTTAGCACCGATTTTAAGATATTTTCTTATTTCGAGCTATGTTAGACTTATGTTTTATTTTGTCATCTGCTTATGAGTTTTATTTAAGTTTATGTAATGATTGAGTTTAAATTTAAAGTTTGTTTGGATTACCTGATTATAAACAATTGATAAGCTTGAAGTGCTGAAAAGTATTTTTAGATCTTGAAATTAATTTTTTTAAAAACATTTACGTGTTTGGATAAAAATACTGAAATTGATCAATAATATGCAATTGATATGTTCGGTAAAAAAGTGATGATAAGTTGTACTGAAATGACTAAAATACCCTTTAAAACTTTACAAGAGATTATAGGTTAAAAAGTTTCTTTGTAATGAAAGGGTGAACAAAGAATATGGAATGAATAGAAAGTTAGAAAATTTATTTTGGGAGAAGTATTTTGTGAATTACAAGTATTATCACTTTTAGCCCGCGATAGAAACTATTTACATTTTGCAGTCGAAAAAGTATGTAAAATTTGTATATATCATACCGAATATATATATATATATATATATATATATATATATATATATATATATATATATGTACTATCATTTTTATATCGGCTATACAGTGTCATTTCCCCTATAATATTAAGGATAAATAAGTAAAGGTTTTGATAAAAGTAAAAGTGATTATAAGCTGAAAAGCCGTAAATTGGGGATGACCAACTTATGACTTATGGTTGATTTTAGCTTATAAGCACCTAGCTTAGCACTTTAGACATTTACCAAACTCGTAGATAATCCAAAATATGATTATTTGTAGGGGAGTCAATGGATCTTTAAAAATTGATGAAACCAACCTTACTGAACGGATTATCAGTTTAAAAAAAAATCATAGTTTTTTGTATAAACTTAAAACCGTATCGTATAATAGGGTAGGTTTTTAATTTTATAGAACTAAACCGAACCGCACCGAATATATTTATATATGAAAAATATATACTATAATTTAAACTTAAATATATTTATATATGAAAATATATTTTATAATTTAAATTTAAATCAAACAAAGCATTAGTTTTGTTTTCTTGTGTATTGGATTTAGGGAAATGATCACAAGTGACCAAATAATTAATATCCAAAGTCCCAACTTCCTAGCCTATTTTACAATTCTTATCGAAACGAAATTATTTCCAACATTTTGAGTAGCAAAGCATTATTCTAATGTTCTACAATAGCAATGTCACGATCCAAAATCCACTAAGGGCCGTGGTGGCACCGGACACTGCTGTCAGGCAAGCAAACTAAATAATCAATTAAATTCTCTTTTTAATACCTTTGAAATATAGGGTTTTTCCTTTCATTTTTCATAAGTAAAAAGATCACTACTTCAATTCAAATTAAATAACAAACAACTAGTACAAATCTTTCGAAAACCATCCGAGAACCTGGTGTAACAAGTGCATGAGCATCTACTGATAAGAAAACAAAATGCAACATCTGTCCGAAATACAGTGGATAGGAAATAAATACAACATGCTGAAAGGGACTACACTAGCTGTGGGTCGCCTCGAATAATGCAACTCACCTAGTCTCAGAATCATCTGCGCTGCTACGTCCAGTAGGCCACTAGGATTACATATACCTGTGCAACAAAAATGCACAGAAGTGTCGTATGAGTACGTAATCAACATGTACCCAATGAATATCCCGTCTAATCTCGAAAAAGTAGAGACTAGATGGTCAACTTCGACACTTACTAGAGGTCAATTGTCAATATACTAAAAATATGAGGAAATCAGGGATTTATATAGTAATTCTAATTAACGAAATCGGAAAACATATAAACACCTTCACCAAATAATCAAGGATTTTCAAGGTTTACTTTTCATTATCTTATCAATTTATATCAAGCCACGAAGGGCAAATTTCACATTTAAGATTCTCAAGATACAAAATAACATGCGCAAATCACACCGAAGCGACGACCCGATCCAACAGAAATATAAAATGTGCACTGCCGAGGGTCGAACGGCCCAAACCATAGATGCATCTATTACGCTGCTCGCGAATCTATCCATGCGACGCGGTCAACATAAAATAAACAATCACCCTGCTCGCGAACCATCCATGTGACGCAGGTACACATAAAATACACAATCACCCTGCTCGCGAATCTTCCATGCGATGCAGGTACACATAATATACATGCTCAAATAGCCAATTAGAAATTTATCGGGGAATAATTATCCAAATAAAATCAATTCTCCTTTAACAATTTTAAAAAAATGAAGTTTAAATCCTTTTAGAAATTCAATGTGATTTAAGCAATTCAAGCTATCAATGGATTCATAAATAATTCAAGTATAACATACTTTTGGGTCCTAACTACCCGGATAATAGCATAATAGTAGCTAGGCATGGACTCTCGTCACCTCGTGCCTACGTAGCCCCCACAAATAGGAGCACATAATCAATTATTTCATCTATGGAGATAATTCCCTCTTACAAGGTTAGAAAGGAGACTCACCTCGCTCCGAAGATCCATAAACGGCTTCTGCGCCCTTTCGAAGACTCTAATTGATGCACCACGCTACAAAACTAGCCAATGGTTCCGCAAATCTATTAATATATGCTCAATTATTCATTACAATCTAATTTATAGCAATTCCTAACTCCGATCGAAAAGTTGACCAAAACGCCCTCAGGCCCACGTCCCCGGAATCCGAAAATTTTCAAAGATAAAGATTACCCATGGCCTTAGGAACTCAAATATATAATTTTTACTAAATTCCATACTCAACCTCATGGTTAAATTTCAAAAATACAATTTCTAGGTCTTTCTACCAAAACTCCCAAATTTCTACTAATTTCAATGCTCAAATCCATGCATAGTTGATGTATTTAACTCAAAAAAGGTGGGGATGACTTACCTTATCGTTGATGATGAAAATCCTCTCTTGAAGATCACCAAAAATCGCCCATGCTATGAAAAATGTGAGAAAAATGGCCAAGTCACGATTTTAAAACAACCATTCTGCCCCGGCTATTTTCGCACCTGCGGTCCATTGACCGCTTCTGGGGTTCCGTAGATGCGGCCTCTCAACTGCATCTGTGGTCATTCCCATGCCCCCTTACTTCCGCTCCTGCGAGCCCTCCACCGCAGATGCGGTTCCGCATCTGCGGCTCTTCGACTGCATCTGCGGCCCCCCTTCAATTTTTTTCCAAGCCGCATCTGGCCCATTTTTCGCAGGTGCGGTTATGACAGCAACCAGCAATCCTCAACTTCGAAAAGTCCCATTTTTGATCCATTAACCACCCAGAATCCACCCGAGGCCCCCGGGACCTCAACCAAAGCTACCAACTAATCCCAAAATACGTTACGGACTTGCTCGAGACTTCAAATCACATAAAAAACAACACTAAAATCACGAATCAACCCCCAATCCAAACTTAATGATCTTTAGAATTTCAAAATTCTATTTCCGATGTTTAAACCTATCAATCCACGTCCAATTGACCTCAAATTTTGCGCAAAAGTCATATTCGACATTACGGACTTACTCCAACTTCTGAAATCAGATTCCGACCCCAATATCAAAAAGTCCACCCCCGGTCAAACTTCTCAAAAACCCTCAAATTTCTATCTTTAGCCAAATGGCTCCAAAATGACCAATGGACCTCCGAATTCACTTCCGATCATGCCCCCAACTCCAGAATCACCATACGGAGCTATTCACAATCTCGGAATCCCAAACGGACATCTATAATACTGAAATGCAGTTATAGCCAAACTTATGAATTTGCTTCTAAAATGCTACCTTCTACAGTAGGTGCCAAAATGCTCCCGGGTTATCCAAAAACCCGATCCGGGCATACACCTAAGTCTGAAATCATCATACGAACCTGCTGGAACCTTCAGATCCCGATTCCCAGGTCATTTACTAATAATTCCAATCCTAGTTCATTCTTTCAACTTTAAGCTTCCGAAATGAGAATTCTTTTTCCAAATCGACTCTGAACTTCCTGGAACTTAATTCCGACCACGCATACAAGTCATAATACCTGAAATGAAGTTATTCATGGCCTCTGACTGCCAAATAGAGTGCTAGGTCTCAAAACGGCTGGTTGGGTCGTTACATTCTCTCCCACTTAAACATACGTTCATCCTCGAACGTGCTGATAACTATACCGGAGTGGTCTAAAATTGTTGTTTAACTTCACATGCACCTTCCCGTGCTACCACAGCTCAGTTGAGCACATTATCTCAATCTATTCTGAAGATATCCTCTTTTATTCAAGCAGATACGCCCTAAGGCCCAATTCCCAAATCCAAAATTTCATGCCCGACCTTTTCCCGCCATAAGGTCACCATATTAATCACCACACGTTGTCCTCAAATATAGCTGCATAACTTTGCTGAATTCATTCCTAGCATCACTCTACTCACCGGACCACAATAACCTTTTTCTGATCAACTTAGTCTAAATCCTACCAATCTGACACCCCAATTGCACCCTATGACATACACGGGTCTTACTCCAACCTATACAATACCGCCACGACGGAAGGGATGTGCAGAAATTTATAATCGACTGCCGAGTCAACAAATCATTAGGTCTATACACCTGACAAAAACCTTCACCTCATTCTGAACCCAATAATGGTCTTGTCTCCATAACGTACCTTATTTAGCTGGATTGCACAGAATCCTAGATCAAGGTGTCTCGTCCCATCTGATACAACTGCTCAGGCAATAAGACACCCCAAACATTATCAAAAGTCTCCTATGATGCTACAATATGCCATCAAGCTACCATACCGAATGCGATATAAAGGAAAGCAAACTTCGAGGAGGAAATTCGACTACACCGCTTACGGATCATGCATACGACGCGGTCGACTTAATTAAACAAATACCCTACTCGCGAATCATATATGTGACGCGGGCACACAGCTAATATAAACTTCCATCATAAAATAGGAAACAAAACACATAAAATAGATACGGGGAATTGTACTCAGCTTCACATTATTGCGACGCGCAACCCAATCCGAACAACATAACCGTGGCGGCGTGCCACCCGATCCACCCATAAACTCACATAAGGAGGTACGTACCGAGCTAGACTGCTCATTTCAATAATATTCTGAATATTTGTCACAAGCACACTAAATGCATAATAACATCCCTGAGGGAACATATAGCGTCATAAGCTACAAAACTAACCGATGTGCGATATGCCAACTGAATCTCAAGAGCTATCTTGCTCATAAAACGTCACTTCTACGCGGATTCTCAACACATAAGCAATTTCTCAAGCCGTTTCATAACTTGCATGGTGCAATGCATCACTTCATGAAATATCTGCCAACGAAATAACACCCCGACTTCTCCTCTATAAGGAGCGCATTACTGAAAGTAACACGTTCGGCCTGATATAGAGCCTATATTCACATTTGAATCCATCCACCGACCTCAAGTTGATTCTGATTGCACTGACTAGTCTAATAACCTCTCCAAGGCCCATACCAATCTCCCTCTTCTCATAGCACACAAGGACAACCATCATAACCGGAGTACTCATCCACAGTCCACAACTCGGTAACTGAGTGCCCTCCAGGCATATATCCTTAACTTATCGATATCATCACAAATCTTCATACTTGGTTTAAGTTCTTCCATCAATCAAGTGACTACATGCCACACTTATATGATCTTCCTATGGGACACGCTCCCACAACCTTCCAAAACACATAACAGGTCCACACATCCAAACCACCGGCCACACTAACACTGAAAAACGATCAAGAATCTCTAACCAAGATGCAAAGCCTTTTTCATAAAACACCGATATCAGGTGACGTTGATGACAATACCACTTACTTTAAACATTGAAACTCCTTTCGTGCTCATCCGAGTTCGTAACATCCTTGTCAGCACCAAACTGCAACCTTGATTTTTCACTTCAAATCCCATACTAGTCACTGCACCCAACATGCCAATGTATGATAGAACATGACCCTTATCATAACCCGAAACTGCTACTAGGTCAACACTTCATCACATAAAATCTTTTCACTGAACTCACTTCAGGAGAAACATAACAACACGTAGGTAAATTCTTGTAACCGTGGAAATACACAATCTCCACATAGCAAGCCATAATAGTAGAATGCTTTAGAATAATATCAATCACGGCGACTGACAAACCTCATACGCACCGCCACAGATCACTTGCATAACTTAATCACGTTGAAACAACTGATCTCTACCACCAATATGCCAACTAAATTATGGCTAACCAATCTATCTTCTTTCGATTCACCCCAATTACCTTAAAAATAATACTAATTCCATCCAACACATAACATACTCCATCTGCACTTATCTCGAGTGACCTCGAATCACGAGATCATGCTATCTCAAATCCCACGAACTGTTTCATATCCCTCAAATGCTATACCACAAGTTAACATATCATAGAACATTCTGGGCACCTCCTCATAAGCTGCTACAAAGCTTGATTCTTAACTATACTTATAGGCTAGAAATTATTAGGTACAACACTTTATCTTTTGAGTTCCACTAGGACCGTTACTGAGAGCCGCCTGCTCTGACTTGACCCGAATATAATCAACTCCATGATTCTTCTAACACAAGCATACCCTCTCGACAGAGCACCCGACAGAATCACTCCCCAAATCTGAACATAGGCCAACAAGGCCAACGATAGCATACCTTTAATAATTCCTTTGCTCTAATCACCACTTATGTTATTTTCCCGTAGCTGAAATAGCCCATCGATATGCTAATAGCCAAAAATCTCGTGAGTAGTTAACCATGCAACCCAATCATAAGCAGTGGGACTCTCCCACTTAGCTTAAAGCCATTATTCCACAACTCTAGAATTCACCAAGATTCCCTAGCTTTCATCAACATAACCTTGCGCGATCCACCGCATAAATTCTCGGATTCCTTCTGCAAAGAGCCATTCTATTATACTCCGATTCACCCACTACATTCGCACAACCGATCTCTTTGATACATAACCGATAAAATTCTTCGCAGAAGCCTTGCCAACCACGCGACTGCTAACCTGCTCACCCGGGTAACCCACCTATAGAAGGCTCCACTGGCATCTTCCAACACTACTGCACAGGGTACAATCACTATGACATCAGTGACCCTTCCCGAGTCTAAGCTCACTCTCCAGCTGCACAGGTCCATTTACCCCTCGTGGACATCATTTAAGTGTGCGACAACATCCTTTCAATTCAAAGTCATTCTACATCCTTCTTCATTGAAGCGACGCCTTTTCATTATATTAAATCTCCGGCCGCACAAGAATCCCTACTTCAAGTTAGATCCGTAGACCCCAATAACCAAGAACCAATATTCTCAAATCATTCCAACCCTCCTTAGGGTACACAATCATCTTATTACCAAGCCCTGTTACACAAGCCTTCCTGATGTTCTTTGGAAGGGCAACATAAGGCTAGGCAACCGATGTTAGTGAGGTTGTCATCCGCCAATGAGGTCCCCTCCGCACGCTAGACTAGATCGTCAGTGCCGTGCGGGAAAACCAATGTCACGAGCAATTGCAGAAGCTGAGAGTGAATTGGGTTTTGGAATGATGATATTGATTTTATTGATGAATGAAAGCTAATTACAAAAGATACGGTGTCGAGGGGGAGACACACCAGTACAGAGAAATGATTGCTTGAAAATATTTGATTGCTTAGTCCCCCTAATAATGCTTAAAAAAAACCAAAGTTACATGACTTGTCCTAACAAAGCTGTAAAAGCACACTGAATGAAAATGATGTAAACTAGCTTAAAAAAAACAATGAAAAGGAATTAGTTTATTACAATGTAGAAACAAGTCCGATGGCAGCAACTTTGTCTTATGGGTCAGGGTCTGCACGTGCGGTGTTGGGGGCGCGCGTGACACTTGTTATGTTTGCCTGAGCCTAGGTGCTGGTACTTGGTATCAGGGACTGGCCATGAGGTGCCGATGGAATGGTCTTGCACCTAGGTGCTGGCGAGGCATTAGGATGTATGCGCGCGACATTGTCAGGGTGCGCGATTCTATTCTTATTGGTCAGGCGCTGGGCGCTAGCGAGAGGCATTGGTGGGGCGACAGAGGAACATGTGAGCTTGTCGCTTGGCGCAGCCTAGACCACGGGGTGGACCATGGTGCTAGGAATTGTGAGGCTTGCTAGGCCTCCATGAGGTGTGGCCAAGTGGTCATGTGGCGTGTGTGGAAAGAAGCCCATGACATTCTTCTCCACCTGAGTTGACACCGTCCTTGGAGCCTTATCAGGATGATAATGATGATGGTTGTTCTGATGGTTGATGGCTAGGAGGTCTGCGCCCCTCTGTTCTGAGAGGTCTACACCCCTCTGTTCGGGGAGGTCTGCGCCCCTCCATTCTTTGAGCTTGCTTTGGTAGTGAAGCAATGATTTTATGCAACTAGCATGGAAGACTGGACAATGCAGTTTTCAATGGACAGCGGCCCGATGTATTTTTTTTGCATGCGAGGGTCATGGGTCCTTTCTGCGAACAAGTATTGCTTTGGGATGCGTAACATTACTTTGTCCCCTGTTTGATGTTGGGAAAATAAAATATTATGTTCGGTGAACCTTTTTTCCCAGTCTTGTGCTCTGACGAGATAGCTCTGCACATTCTCCATGTTGCGCTCTTCGCTCGAGAAGATGGCGGCTTGAGATGATTTCAGAATGATGGATGCATTCCCTGTTTGCGGGAGAAGGGGTTGCTATCCGGTAACAATTTCAAAAGGGGTTTTGTTTGTATGAAGGCCCTTTTGAGAATTGAAACACAGTTGAGCAGCATCCAAAAGCTTCACCCAATGCTTCTGTGATCCGGTTGCAATGTTGAGGAGATATTCCTCCAGCATGTCATCGAACCGGTTTGTTTGGCCATCTGATGATGGATGGATGTCTGAGTTGTGACTCAATGTCGACCTAAAACTTCTGAAGAGATGGGTCCAAAAGTTGCTAGTGAAGTGTGAGTCGCGCCCACTAACAATGTGTTTGGGCATGCCCCAATGTTTGATGATGTGCGAGAAGAAGAGTCTGGTTGCATCTTCTGCTGAGATGTTCTGCGTGGATGCTATGAGGGTTGCATAGTTTGAGAATTGATCTATGACAACTATGATGGATGCAAGGTTACCAACTTGGGGCAATCCTGTGATGAACCTGAGTGAAACACTTTCCCATGGTCTCTGCGGGACATGTGATGGCTGCAAGGGTCTCTTCTGTGATGAGTGATCCGACTTGTCCTTGTGGCATGGCTAACAAGTCTTCACATACTGATGAGCATCACCCATCTTTTGCGGCCGGGGACATGATGGATGTTTGTTGTTATGAGGGGTAGCCATAGCGAGGGTTTCATGTTTGTCGACTACCTTCTCCAACTACATGCCCGAGATGTTTCGAACAACCATCTTTATGGGAAAGCATGGTATGGTGCAGGGCTTGGCCCCGCTTTCTCCTATCATGAGGAGCATGTTGGCATATGGTACAGGAATGGTGTTGGTTTACCTCATGAACTCCAAACCCACTATCATGTCGAAGTCATCTATGATTGCGATGTGTAAGTCGATGCTTCCTTTGTATGGGCCAAGTTTCACTAGGACATTTGTGGCTGTTCCACCCAATGTCTGGGGTGGCGAGTTGATGACCTTGACACGACCTTTCTCTTCTTGACCACTAGACCAAGGCGCTCTACCTGTGTTGAGCCCAAGTAGTTATGGGTAGCACCCATGTCTATCAGTGCGTGAATGGGATGTCCATTCACTTTTAGCTCGATGAACATTAGGGCCCTCGCTTGCTTAGGAGGTCCTTTGTCATCTTTTCTTTCCCCTTCTTAGTGGTTGGGATGATATTTTCTTAGGAGGACATGGGTTGATCCCCGCTAAGACACGTGGGATAGAGCCAACAAGTGCATTGAAAGCGCTTACCTGATTTGCTTCTGATGTGCCTGAGGCATCTGACTCATCCTCGACAGCTTCATGAGCATTGATCTTTATGTTAGAAATTCGTTGTTCGAATGTGCCCCACCACAATGACGACATTCTGAGGGAGGCTTTCTCCCTTGATTGTTGTTGACGGATGTAGTGTTGTTGCTGTTGGAGGGAGGAGTCTTAGTTTTTGATGCACTCCGATCTCCCCCACTTTTGCTTGGGCCACCATTGCTAGGATGGTTCCCATTGAATCCCCTTTTGACATGCGGTTAGGTCCTATCATTTTGAGTTCCCAAATGATAATCACCAAGGCATTCTGCAGCTTGAATGGCCTTGGGCAGGGTGTTTACCCGATGTCTCTGTAGTTCCATACGGTCATGAGGTTTCAAACCTTCTATGAATGCGAAAAGTTTGTCTTTGTCCCCCATGTCACGTATGTTTAGCATGAGTGCGGAGAATTCGCGCACGTACTCCCTCACTGATCTGGTGTGGCAGAGCTCCTGTAGCTTTCTCCTTACATTGTATTCCACATTTTCGGGGAAGAACTGCAGGCGTATGGCTGCTTCAATTCATCCCATGTCTGGAGGGTATCTTCACCGGCCTTGATGGCTTCACATTTGACACACCACCAAGGTTTGGCATCACCCTGAATATACATGGCAGTTGTTGCTACCTTTTTGGATTCTTTCGAATGGCCCACGACATCGAAGTATTATTCAATGTCAAAGATGAAGTTTTCCACTTATTTAGCATCCCGGGATCCATCATATAGTATTGGATCTGGTATCTTAAGTTTGTGTGGAATGATGTTGGGGTTTGCTATACCCCTGATGTGGTTGTAGCCTCCATGAAGTAGGCTCTGGAGGGCAGCATTGACAACATTGAGCTGGCCTATCAAGTCATCTATGGTTTGCTGCATGGCAGTTAGTCTGCTCCCGATGGGCTAAATCATCGGCATGCTCCTGTTGGAGGTCCTCAAATTTTCCATAAATATTGGCATTTTCAATGGCTGCCATTTGTTTGTCATCCTCAGAGTCACGACTGATGTTTGCAATGTCATTTTCGGCCTGCCGCATTCGGCGGTCCAGGTCGTCCAACCTTTGCAATAGGTTGGTGCTTAGATCAGGCACCGTGTTTACGATGGGTCGTAATCGGTCAACCGTCTCTTCTAGGGATGCTAGACGCTCCCCATTATTTACCATGGTCAGAAATGGTGATGATGGCAAATATGTTCCTTCGTCTGATGTCGAGCCTAGGCTCCGATACCAACTATTATGTAATTCCTTCCTGATGTTCCTTGGAAGGGAAACATAAAGCTAGGCAATCGATGTCAGTGCGGTTGCCGTCCGCCAATGAGGTCCCTCCGCACGCTAGACTAGATCATCAGTGCCGTGTGAGAAAACCAATGTCATGAGCAATTGCGGAAGCTGAGAGTGAACTGGGTTTTGAATGATGATGCTGATTTATTGATGAATGAAGGTTGATTAAAAAAATGCGGTGTCGAGGGGGAGAGACGCTAGTACTGAGAAATGATTGCTTGAAAATGTTTGATTTCTTAGTACCACCTAATAATGCTTAAAAAAATAAAGCAAAGTTATATGACTTGTCCTAACAAAGCTGTAAAAGCACACTGAATGAAAATGATGTAAACTAGCCTAAAACAATATAATGGAAATGACTTAGTTTATTACAATTTAGAAACAAGTTCGATGGCATCAACTTTGTCTTGCGGGTCAAGGTCTGCAAGCATGGTGCTGGGGGCGCGCACGACACTTGTTGTGTTCGCCTAAGGCTGGGAGCTGGCACGAGGCGCCGATGGAATGGGCCTGCAGCTAGGCGCTGGCGAAGCATTAGGATGTACGCACGTAGCATTGTCAAGGCGCGCGATGCTATTCTCATTGGCCAGGCGCTGGGCGCTGGCGAGAGGCATCGATGGGGCCACAGAGGCACATGCATGTTTGTCGCTTGGCGCAGCCAATACCACGGGGCTGACCATGGTGCTAGGCATTGTAAGTCTTTCTAGGCCGCCATGGGGTGCGTTGAAGGGGTCATGTGGCGTGTGTGGAAAGCAGCCCATGACTGCCCCTACGCAGATCCGCCACTCTCCCACTTTGGGCAAACTCACTTCTTTATTCAACTGCTGGGCCTGCGCTTCCGAAGCCTGGCCTTTTAGAAGTTTAAAACTCCGCCTGACACTTCCCACATGTCTTTCTTATCTTTTGCTTCTCAGTCGTTTCCTTAATAAAATTTATCTTCATAGAACTTGAATCCACAATTTGCTAATAACTCCAAAATTTTCCGAAGGTCATCTTTATCGAACCTTTAACATTCGAAATACTGATTCAATCCTAAACCACCGCACCCTACGATATTTGATAGTTGCATCTCCGATACTATTTCACGATATCTTTCCCTAAAGGCGAATTGTAGAAGATCATAACACCGACAAACTTAATATGTTCAATTAGGACAACAATACCCCATCATAGGAGAAAACTCTACCATGCTTGCAATTACCAAGTCTCATTACTTCCACCAGTCCACATCTGACCATCCTTAGTTCGATTGCCTTTCCCCTTGTAGGGAATAAAATATTGAATCTCTTGATTATGCACTGAGTAAACCTCTTTTGAAGTCATTCACTGCCCCGACACGTGGGCAAAACATCCTACCATCATATCACTACTGCGCAACATTCATTCATATGCATCATGGCAACTTGTGCCTAACCCAAAGCTCTCAAAGCACCGGTACTGGGCTGAATCAATAAAATATTCTTCCATAAAGTGAAAATAAGAAAATCCGATCAGCTATACTGGGAGAAACATCCCGTATCACATCTGTGGTACTATTACGGTTCTTCAATTCTCGATTTATAACAAGCGCTTCGCGTCGCATAAGATTGAGTAGGAATGAATTAAGGACATACGCCTTCAAGGATCAAATCGCACGATAGGGAATCAAGAAGGGAAGTACTCCTAACAGTCCTGCAGCCTCCCGAGGATAAGTATAGACATCTCTGTACCGATCCGCGAGACTCTACTAGACTTTCTCATCATTAGTGAGACCCTAGGAACCTAGTGCTCTGATACCATTTTGTCACGATCCAAAATTCACTAAGGGTCATGGTAGATCCAGACACCGCTATCAGGCAAGCCAACTAAATAATCAATTAAATTATCTTTTTCATACCTTTGAAATCTAGGGTTTTTCCTTCCATTTTTCATAAGTAAAAAGATCACTACTTCAATTCAAATTAAATAATAAACAACTGGTACAAATCTTTCGAAAACCATCCCAGAACCCGGTGTCACAAGTGTATGAGCATCTACTGATAAGGAAGTAAAATACAACATCCGTCCGAAATACAGTGGACAGGAAATAAATACAACATGCTGAAAGGGACTACATAAGCTGCGAGTCACCTCGAATAATGCAACTCACCTAGTCTCAGAATCATCTGCGCTGCTACGTCCAGTAGGCCACTAGGATTACATATACCTGTGCAACAAAAATGCACAGAAGTGTCGTATGAGTACGTAATCAACATGTACCCAATGAATATCCCGTCTAATCTCGAAAAAGTAGAGACTAGATGGTCAACTTCGACACTTACTAGAGGTCAATTGTCAATATACTAAAAATGTTAGGAAATCAGGGATTTATATAGTAGTTCTAATTAACGAAATCGGAAAACATATAAACACCTTCACCAAATAATCAAGGATTTTCAAGGTTTACTTTTCATTATCTTATCAATTTATATCAAGCCACGAAGGGCAAATTTCACATTTAAGATTCTCAAGAGACAAAATAACATGCGCAAATCACACTGAGGCGACGACCCGATCCAACAGAAATATAAATTGTGCACTGCCGAGGGTCGAACGACATGAACCATAGATGCATCTCTTACCCTGCTCGCGAATCTATCCATGAGATGCGGTCAACATAAAATAAACAATCACCCTACTCGCGAATCATCCATGCGATGCAGGTACACATAAAATACACAATCACCCTGCTCGCGAATCATCCATGCGACGCAGGTACACATAATATACATGCTTAAATAGACAATTAGAAATTTATCGAGGAATAATTATCCAAATAAAACCAATTATCCTTTAATAGTTTTTAAGAAATGAAGTTTAAATCTTTTTAGAAATTCGCTTACTAATTCAATGTGATTTAAGCAATTCAAGCTATCAATGGGTTCATAAATAATTCAAGTATAACATGCTTTTGGGTCCTAATGGGTCCTAACTACCTGGACAATAGCATAATAGTAGCTAGGCACGGACTCTCGTCACCTCGTGCGTACGTAGCCCCCACAAATAGGAGCACATAATCAATTATTTTACCTATGGGGTTAATTTCCTCTTACAAGGTTAGAAAGAAGACTCACATCGCTCCGAAGATCCATAATCGGCTTCCGCGCCCTTCCGAAGACTCTAATTGATGCACCACGCTCCAAAACTAGCCAATGGTTACACAAATCCATTA
The DNA here is from genome assembly GCA_026770625.1 of Nicotiana glauca. Lineage (NCBI taxonomy): Eukaryota > Viridiplantae > Streptophyta > Magnoliopsida > Solanales > Solanaceae > Nicotiana > Nicotiana glauca. The sequence goes on from MU669210.1 coordinate 19,821, forward strand.
ATATTTTCTCAATTATTCATTACAATCTAATTTATAGCAATTGTTAACTCCGATAGAAAAATTGACCAAAGCGCCCTCGGGCCCACGTGCCCGGAATCCGAAATTTTTCGAAGATAAAGATTACCCATGACCTTAGGAACTCAAATATATAATTTTTACTAAATTCCATACTCAACCTTGTAGTTAAATTCCAAGAATACTATTTCTAGGTCTTTTTATCAAAACTCCCAAATTTCTACTAATCTCAATCCTCAAATCCATGCATAGTTGATATATTTAACTCAAAATAGGTGGGGATAACTTACCTTATCGTTGATGATGAAAATTCTCTCTTGAAGCTCCCCAAAAATCGCCCATGCTTTAAAAAATGTGAGAAAAATGTCCAAGCCCCGATATTAAAACAACCATTATGCCCCATCTATTTTCGCACCTGCAGTCTATTGACCGCTTCTGCAGTTTCGCAGGTGCGGCCTCTCAACCGCATCTGTGGTCCTTCCCAGGCCCCCTTACTTCCGCTTCTGTGAGCCCTCCACCGCAGATGTGATTCCTCATCTGCAGCTCCTCGATCGCATCTGCGTCCCCCCTTCACTTTGGTCCAAACCGCATCTACGGCTCCCCTGGCCGCATATGCGGCCCATTTTTCGCAAGTGCGGTTATGACAACAACCAGCAATCCTCAACTTCCAAAAATCCCATTTTTGATCCGTTAACCATCCGGAATCCATCCGAGGCCCGCGGGACCTTAACCAAACCTACCAACTAATCCCAAAATACGTTACGTACTTGCTCGAGGCTTCAAATCACATCAAATAACGCTAAAATCACGAATCAACCCCCAATCCTAACTTAATGAACTTTAGAATTTCAAACTTATATTTCCGTTGTTTAAACCTATCAAATCACGTCTGATTAACCTCAAATTTTGTGCACAAGTCATATTCGACATTATGGACCTACTCCAACTTCCGGAATCAGATTTTGACCCCGATATCAAAAAGTCCACCCCCGGTCAAACTTCTCAAAAACCTTAAAATTTCTATATTTTGCCAATGGATCCAAAATGACCTACGGACCTCCGACTAACTCCAGAATCACCATACAGAGCTATTCACAGTCTCAGAATCCCAAACGGATATCGATAACACTAAAATGCACTTCTAGCCAAATTTATGAAATTTCTTCTAAAATGCTAACTCCACAATTAGGCGCCAAAATGCTCCCGGGTTATCCAAAATCCAATTCGGGCACACGCCCAAGTCTGAAATCATCATACGAACCTGCTAGAACCTTCAGATTTTGATTTCGAGGTCGTTTACTAAAAATTCTAATCCTAGTTCATTATTTCAACTTTAAGCTTCCGAAATGAGAATTCTCTTTCCAAATCGACTCTGAACTTCACGGATCTTAATTTTGACCACGCGTACAAGTCATAATACCTAAAGTGAAGCTGTTTATGGCCTCATACTGCTGAACGGAGCGCTAGAACTCAAAACGACCGGTCGGATCGTTACAAGCAAACAACAATATATTGGATATCTTTCCTCTCGTATGATTTAGATTCTCTTGATGGATACTAATTTTCTAGTAAGCTCTATTCTTGAGGAGTTGTAGCCCCATTCCCCCCATTTAGGTACAATTGAAAAATGAGGATTCAGAGTCATTCCTTAGATTTGACTTTAAATAGAATGACAAAGCATAATTCTAATTTCAAACTATTGAAACTCAATAATTATTCTTGGGTTTAAGCTGTACATCTATGAGTTGGAAGGTCCAAACAATTAATTCTACGATATGTTGGTATAACTTTTTTGGTGAGCCAAAAGTGAACTTTAGGTACGTAGGTAGTGATTAAATACTCTGCTCGTATCTTTAGAAATTATAGTCCTTAAACTAATGAAAAAATAGGCACATTTGGTCTTCTTTTTGGTGTCCAATTAGGAACTTTATTCTATTCCTAGGACACATTCTGACAATAACAAAGTAAACTAAAACATTGGGAATTATATAAGTGTTAATGTGCAATTCTAGTTCAAACATTGTTAAATTTGTAAAACAGGACGGGTGGTGGTTTGAGTTTGGTGAAGAAGGTGTTCATTTCATCTGTCAAATACTAAGTGTGTCTTAATCAAAATTTCATCTTTTTACACCATTGGCATTTCCAATGCTGTATTTGGAGATCCATGTTGACACGTTTTGAAGAGTTTGGATACTACAACAATAACAACCTTTTAGGATACCACTAGTTAGTGGGGTCTAGGGAGGGTAAAATGTATGGAGACCTTACCCCTAACTTCGGTTGATGTATATGAAATGAAATGTCTTAACAATTTCAATATGTATTGCTGATGAATATGAGCTACCAAGTTATGACTAAAAATAACAATCCAAATGTATTGGGGAAAATTATATACATAAATGAATAATGACGTGGCATGACACATGGAACTATCAAAAGGTTATAATTGGTCAAAGAATCATAGACCGGTGCGGGTAAAAAGAGATACGAGGCAAAAGGACAAAAAGAGGTGTGAGACAAAAGGGAAAAAAAGAGATACGGGAACAAAAAGGAGGTACGAGATAAGAGGCTCGGAAGCCCCGTCCCTATTTGAGCGTAATTACCTTTGAGTTACGGGAAGGATAACGAACCTGGTCAAATAAGAAGATAAAGATACATCGTATCAAGGGAAATAAATACCGGAACCATTAAGGAATATTTGTATTCAACGTAATGATTATGTAATATAGCATTTAATGTCATTAAATGTCCATAATAGCCTCATTATGACTTAGATGTAACGTACATTTTCAAATATTCTCCAAAGAGACCTATAAAAGGAGAAATATATAATCAGTGGAGGGACAAGTGATTATTGAAATATATTCTGATTTACTAGCTTTCATATTCGAATACTTGCAAATCCTTTTCTCTATTTATTTTTCGATTATCAGTAACCCGATTCTTCCAAATTCTAGAATTGACTAAAAGTCTATTTTTTGGTTAAACAAATTGGTTCCATTACCGGGAATCTGATAATCAACTATATTTCTACTTGATTTTCTTGTTTCATCTCAATCATGGCTAACAATAACGACAACACCCAAGGACTTCCAAAAATTCAAACAATCCAACAACTTCAAGGAGATTCTCCACGAGGTTCCCCACGACGATCTCGAGAAGGCACTCTTGATGGATCCCATGCAAATGGATAGGATCAACTCGACAATATTGAAGATATGAATGAGGCATTGCAAAAAATAATTGCTTCTCAAGTCAGTAAAGATCTTCAAGCCTTTGTTAACCAGTTACCTGCCGTTTCGCCCACACCAAGCCCAAACAATAATACTTTAGTGTCTCATACACTGCAGCCAATAAAATATCCAAAATGACAATCACTCATGGAAAACGGTTAAGACACGTGCTGGAAGAGGAGAATATCACATTCAGTGATGCAGATGCAGAAGGCCTCCTGACTCCAAATAACGACGCACTGGTAATATCGTTACTCGTACATGATACTAATGTGAAACATGTTTTGATTGATCCAGGTAGTTCAGTGAATATTATTCTGATACGAGTGTTGCGCGAGATGCAACCTGAGGAAAAGTTGGTTCCAAAAGCGCACACCTTGTCAGGGTTTGACAACTCTAATGTCATAACCAAAGGCGAAGCAATTCTTACCAATTTTGCAGAAGGTGTTGTCAAAGATACTAAGTTCCAGGTTGTAGATATGGAAATGGATTTTAATATGATCCTGGGAAGGCCATGGATCTATGATATGGATGTCGTACCGTCAACTTTACATCAAGTTATTAAATTCCCATCAGCATGGGGGATTTGTCAAATCAAAGGTGATCAACAAACATCCAGGAGTATTAACTTCGTTGCAGATTTAACTGTTCAAGGTGAAGTCAAATAGCAATTATAGGATTCAGTTGAGGAGGGTATAAAGACAACCTTGACTGAACAAGGAAAAACAGACGTGGATTCAAGGCCTAACACTATTTAAGAACCAGAGGAAAACGAGAACATTAAAACAACGATCGAAGAGTTAGAGGTTGTGGTTTTATTTATACACTGGACCGAGAGGAAAGTGTATATAGGAGTAAATCTCCGCCCAGAGGTAAAACGTAAGTTAATCAAATTTTTAAAAGCTAACGTAGATTATTTTTCTTGGTCCCATTCTGACATGACAGGGATACCACCGGAGGTCATGACTCATAAATTGAATGAAGACCCATCATATCCCCAGTCAAGCAAAAAAAAAGAAAGCAAGGGTCTTTCAAGAATCAGGTGATTCAAGAAGAGGTTCAGAAATTGCTCAAAATATGATCGATTCATGAGGTAAAGTATCCTAACTGGTTGACTAACACTGTTGTGGTTCCTAAGAAGAATGGTAAGTGGCATGTTTGTGTGGATTACACGGATCTTAATAAAGCCTATCCGAAGGATTCTTTTCCTTTACCGATATAGATCAGTTAATTGATGCTACTGCAAGACATGCACTATTAAGTTTTTTAGATGCATACTCAGTTATAACCAAATCAAAATGTATCCCGAAGATAAGGAAAAACATCTTTAATAACGGACAGGGGGACTTATTGTTATAAAGTAATGCCCTTTGGTCTTAAAAATGCTGATGCAACGTAGCAGAGGTTAGTTACTCAAATGTTTCAAGAGCATTTACGTAAGACCATGGAAGTTTATATAGATGGCATTTTAGTTAAGACTTAATATTCAGAGGATCATATATCACATTTATCTGAAACATTTAGAATTTTATGAAAATATAATATGAAATTGAACCCAGAAAAATGTGCATTTGGTGTGGCATCAGGAAATTTTTTGGGTGTTCTTATTTATAACCGTGGTATTGAAGTAAACCCAGCCCAGATTAAATATATTGAGAAAATTCCTGATGTACTTACAAATCAAAAAGAAGTTCAAAGGCCGACAGGGAGGATCGCAGCCTTGGGAAGATTTATCTCAAAATCATCAGAAAAATGTTTCAAGTTTTTCTTAGCCCTTAAAAAGCAAGATCACTTTGAATGGAATGAAGAATGTAAACAAGCACTTAGGAACTTGAAGACATATTTATCAAATCCACCACTGTTAGCAGAACCTAAGGCTGGTGAAAGGCTTTTCATCTACCTTGCTGTTTAAGAAGTTGCGGTAAGTACTATTTTGGTTCGGGAAGAGCAAGGTAAACAATATCTTATTTATTATGTTAGTAAATCTTTGTTAGATGCAGAGATAAGGTACCCGCAATTAGAGAAAATGGCATCTAGAAAATTGAGACCGTATTTCCAGTGTCACCCAATTGCTGTAGTAACTGCATTTCCCTTACGTAATATACTGCATAAACATGAATTGTCAGGAAGATTAGCTAAATGGGCTATAGAATTAAGTGAGTATGAAATCACGTATCTACCCAGAACAGTAATAAAATCCCAAGTACTGGCAGATTTCGTGGCTGATTTTAACCAAGGAATGCAATTAGAAGCTGAAAAAAGAAGTTCAGGTACTTAATGGAGCAAATCCAGGAATATGGACTTTATTTATTGATGGATCGTCGAACATTAAAGGTACATGGTTAGGAAATGTTTTAGTACCACCCACGGGAGAAACTATTAGACAAGCTATTAAATGTCACTCCATAACTAAAAATGAAGCAGAGTATGAAGCTGTGATTGTAGGTTTGGAATTGGCACGATAACTTGGGATAAACCAAGTGGTGATCAAAAGTGATTCTCAACTTGTGGTTAATCAAATGTTGGGGACTTACACAGCCAGGGAGGCAAGGATGCAGCAATACTTGGAAAAGGTAAGGGAACTGATAAAATAGTTCCAGTCTTGGAAGGTTATCCAAATACCAAGGGATGATAATGTTGAAGCTGATGCCTTAGCGAACCTTGCATCCACAACTGATATAATCAAAGATGCCAATGCCTCAGTTATACATTTATTTCACTCAGTTCTCAAACCTGACAAGAATGAGGTAAATTTTAATAATCTAACTTGGGATTGGAGAAATGAAATCGTAGTTTTTTTACAGTATGGTACCGTGCTGATGACAAAACAAAAGCATATGCACTTCGTAAAAGGGCAGCGCATTATTGTTTAAAACAAGGTAACCTTTATCGAAAGATGTTTAGTGGCCCCTTAGCAAGATGCCTTGGTCCTTCTCATATGGAATATGTAATGAGAGAAATACAAGAAGGACATTGTGGAAATCACGCAGGAGGAAGGTCACTAGTAAGAACCTTGATCACGGCAGGATATTACTGGCCCAAAATGGAAGAAGAAGCAACGAGATATGTAGCTAAATGCAATAAATGCAAGAGATATGGTAATAATATGCACCGACCTGTTGAGTTGTTACATCTGGTTATTGCACCGTGGCTATTCATGAAATGGGGAATGGACATAGTGGGACCATTGCCTCAAGCTAAAGGACAGGTAAAATTTCTACTCGTACTTACTGACTATTTTACTAAATGGGTAGAAGCAGGAGCATTTAAACATGTACGGGAAAAGGAAGTCAAGGATTTTATTTGGCATAACATCATTTGCCGGTTTGGTGTACCAAAAGAAATTGTATGTGATAATGGTCCACAATTTATCGGAGCTCAAATCAAGGAATTTCTTCAAAGTTGGCAAATAAAAAGGATAACATCAACACCATATCATCCAGTAGGGAATGGACAAGCGGAATCGACAAACAAAGTTATCATTAAAAATATAAAGAAACGATTGGAGGAATCAAAGGGTAACTGGCCTGAAGTATTACCTGGAGTCCTGTGGGCATATCGTACAACCACAAAAACAAGCACAGGTAAGACACCCTTTTCTTTGGTTTACGGGGCTGAGGCACTTATCCCAGTTGAGATAGGGGAGCCAAGCACGAGGGTGTCACAAGTAACGCAGGAATCTAATGATGAAGAGATGTGGGTCAATTTAGATTTGTTGGAAGGTAGGAGAGAGGCTGCGTTAATAAGAATGGCCGCACAAAATCAAGTGATCGAACGATATTACAACATGAAAGCCCGTTTGCGATACATCAAAATTGGGGATTTTGTGCTTAAAAAGGTTTTTCAGTCTACAAAGGCAGCCAGCACAGGTAAACTAAGTCCAACTTGGGAAGGACCCTATAAAATTCATGATATTGCTTGAAAAAGAGCATATGAGTTGGAGACAAAGGAAGGGAAGATACTTCCTTCGCATTGGAATGCTGTTCATCTGAAGAGATATTACTTCTAAGGGAAAACCCATGGTCAGGTATCATTATGTTATATTTTATTTTTTTAATTATTAAAAATTTGACTAACGATTTTAGATGATAGGCAAAACTCTTACCCGTACTAAATGATGAGTCATGACCTATAAGGCAAAAATGGAATATACTAAAATTCCTAGCCTACGGTTACAATAATTCTGATAGAAACATACACGGGTAAAGTAGTCTTCTTCTATAATCGTACCCCCAAGACCCGTATGTATTACAGGAAAGGGATCAAGTGAAGGAAACTATCAAGTGATCGAGGTTTCATACTTCAACACTCAAACACTTGGGGGACTATATACAGCCAAGTGTACGTAAAAGGCAAACAAGATTGGGGAAAAATCAAGCCTAAGAAGAAAGCAGAGTGGAAGTTAACAAGTCAAGGCATTCATCATAGTATTCTTTCCCATGAGAACAATGGAGTCACTTCTCAAGTCCTTACTGGTGTTTTGGAGATAAGGGAGATCTACTGTACATCATAAATAGTTAGGGTGCAGACTATATACTAAAACGAGGTTATAAGGAAAAACCATGTATCTATTGTTCTACTTTTTGTAAATCTATTACAAGAAAAACAATTACGAGAAAGTTATAAATATAATTGAAATACATGTAAAGAATGATTTACGACTTGTCAAAGCTAAGAAATAAAAACTTGGTCAAGTTATTTCAAATAAACATATGTGTTCCTATTTCTTGTATCGTATAATAAACACCATTATGAAGTTGAGACGTTTTCTTCATCAAGTGTTAAAATATAAAAGGACCCTCTTTTATAAAACTCATGTCATTTAATCTTGAGGATAATGAAAGCATTTTCAAAAAATAAAAATGCAATCTATTCTTTAAGTCCCTAAAAATAAAAGGCATGAATAGAACAGATGGAGGTTTAAAGATAAACTTCTCAATATTTTAAAACTAAAGACCAAGTATAAAACTTAGTCGTCGAATGGTTCATACAAATAGTGCCCCTTAAACAAAGCTTGGGGACTTAAACTCTTAAAAATTCTAAGCTAGGAGTTCAATTACAAAAAGTTATCATAAGAAACCAAAAACTTTGAACATAGATTTCCAGAGGGGCACCTGCAAAAAGGGAAACCTCAAATTACAAAAAAAAACTCTTTAAGGAAAAAGAACTGAAAAAGGATCATCTACGGGCTCAACTGCACTTGCATCATTAGTAGCCTAGAGTTGATCTTCAGTCACGGTAATGGCAGTATCCACAGGTGAGACCTCAACTTGACCAATGGCAACAAGCGCGGAAGAACTTAAAGGGGAGTCCAACACTCGTAGTGATCTCATGAGACACATGAACTTCAAATGCAGCAGACACAGGGACTTCAAATACAAGAACTTCATCTAAGAGAGCTCCAACCAAAGCAGTCTTAGCTAAAGAAGTTTCATTTGAAGGGACCTCAACAAAAAGATTTTCAGCTACAGGAAGACCAGTTTCAGGAGAAGAAAAATCATGTGGCTGCTGTGCTCTTTCAATGGCTTCATTTACCTTAGCCAATTCAGATTCAAGGTTCTTGGCTCATCTCTACCAAGGTGTCAAGGCGGGTCTTGAGAAAGGTCCAACTAACTTCAATGTTGGAGGATTCTTCGAGAAGTTCATAATCCTTCTCCCAGGCAGTGACCTCATTTTTGAGCTCTTCATTCTTAAGCATAATAGATTCATGAGATGATTGTAATGAGGTGTGAGAATTTTCCAAAGCATGGACCTTGCCTGTAGAGGTTATCAATTCTTCTTGTACTCGAGAAAGCTCTTGTTCCATCTCTCTCGCATGCATTTCCTTCTGAGCCAACAAATCTTTTAAAGCTTTATTTTCATCAGTAACCATGGATAATTTCTTCGCAAAAAGCTCTTTTTCTCTCTTAGACTGATCTGAAGTAGCCTTGACTGTTGCCAATTCAGAGGTAAGAGTTTGAACTTGTTTCTCCAAGGAACTTTTTCCTTTCTCTAAAATTTCCATATCAATCTGTAAACTCTTGAAGTGGCCCTTCCAATTGTTGGCCTCCAATTGAGAGTCACGAGCAGCTTCTTACGCGTCATGAGCAGTTTTCTCTAGGTCACGAGCCAGTTTCTCTAAAAGAGGAACTTGATTCATAAGCTCGGTACCAATGAGGTAGAACTGTTCATATAAAAAAAAAAGAGATGAGGTTAAAAGCTTCCATAGCAAAAGTCTTGATACAATAAACTAAACAATACCTTCAAACTGATATGAACAATGTCATTCAAGAGAGTCATATTACTATGACTCTCAAGTTTGTCTTTCTCGACAGAGCCGATCAGAGGTGCAAGCCAAGTGTCAGCTTGCCCAAACTTCCTCAAAAGGCTGCCATTAGCCGGAACTTCAATGATCACGCTCCTCATAGCGGAATTTCTACTTGTGGAACCCATTTCTGTGTGATGAACTATGGGAGGAGTGATTATTGAAGGAGGGGCGTTAGAGTAAGGCATGGAAGTAATAGATAAGGGAGGCAAAGAAACAACTACGGGAACAGTAGAGGTAGAAGAAGACAGGGGAAGCTCACCCAAAACCGGTCCTAAAGGATCACTACTAAAACCACTGATAAAAAGCTGGCTTATGGAGTCAACAGTATCGGACGGGGGAGAAATGTCATCATCAGGAATGACTACTGGAGTAACAATGGGTTCGGAAATGGGCATGTCAGGAGAGATATTAATCTCATCATCAGAAATAATTTGTCTCCAGGCTCGTGGTCTAGTTACCAAGCAGCCCTCACCCTCTCCTTCAGAATCATCTTCAATGACCAGCTTTCTTTTCTCAGACCTCGGAGGAGCTATAATATCTTGATCCTCAGATCCTAGGAATATGTCTTGGCCACGAGACGCCAAAACACCCTCAAAAGTAACTCCTCGAGTGGCAAAACCTAAGAAAAGGAAGGTTAAAAAGCTAGCACAGCGGAAATAATTAAGGTAAAAGACAAAAAACGCTTACCATCAGTCTTTGGTTTCCAACCATAGCGACTAGAAATGGTTTTCCACGTTCTACCTACCATTGGTACAACCTTCAAAAGCTTTTCTACCCAACCACGGATATTGGATACAGATTCAACAATACCCATGGTTGCCGAAAAGAAAAAGAAGCACGATAGTAAAAAAAATAGGTAAGGTTGAAAATAAAAAGGCACGGGGATATTTAATACTTACGTGCAAAATTCTACTTCTCCAGGAAGCGGATATTTCTTTCACTGACTAAACCCATAGTGGGGGCAGCAACATACCGAGCATACCAGCCATGGTCCTTATCGTTTTCAGGACTCACCAAAATTCTTTTACTCCTGGCCGCTAAACCAAATATGCCGCTTCGAAAAAACCTAGGAGAGTAAAGGTGAATTAAGTGGGGGAAAGTAAATTCTACGTTGGCCTTATTAGAAAGATGCCTCAAGTAGGTAACAACTCACCATACTATTGGTCCAATTTGACCCAAGCAAACATCAAAGAAGCAGCAAAAGTCTAGAATGACTGGGTTGATTGCTGGTTTGAACCCTAAAGTAAATGGGTAGGTGTAAACAAAGGAATAACCTATAATATAAGAGGTGATTCTTTGATTTTGGTTAGGAACAATAATAGGGAAATCATCAGCTCAATGAAACTCCTTCCGAACTACAGGCGCTAAAACACTTGTGATTAGAGTGGGATAAGGATCAACACGATCTAGTGAAGCAACTTGAATTTTTAGAGACTCTTTATTATGATGAAAAGAAAATTCTGTAGGTGTTATTTCTTCCACCAAGGGTTCACGCAGTGACTCAAAAGAATCCTTGCTTCGAGAGGAACCCCTTTAAGAATGCGAAACTCTGGTTCTAGAAGAAGGACCAGAACCAGAAGGAGGCGTTGGAATACTATTACAAACAGAGCTTAATTGCGTAATCTACCTCCTATTCTATGCCTTATAGAAGCATTAGGACAACTATCCAGAATGGGAGTTTTCCTAGGGTTAGAACTCGATGAAGCCATGAATGCAAGAGTTGAATTAAAGCAGGTAATAATGAAGGGAATTCGAAAAACAAAAGTGTTTGATTCAATTTATGAGGAACAAGACAAGAAGAAAGGCTATATTTATATTATTGGGAAAAAGTAGGATGATGGAGAAACCATAATGATGATAACTGATACTTCGTGAAAAGTGAAGCCGAAAAGAAAGCGTAAAAAAGTGCTGCAAGACAGTGCAACCAATGAGGAGGCAGCACACGTCTAGTGCATTAAAAGGAAGTGACAGTTGAAGCATCAACTTTGTCAAGAGTATTAATGGTGACAAAATTCCCCTTTTATGAAATCCACTTCCCAAGTATTCAAACTGTTGAATAAATGGAAAGTGGGGGGACTATCTGTATTGGGGAAAATAATATACATAAATGAATAATGACGTGGCATGACACGTGGAACTATCAAAAGGTTATAATTGGTCAAAGAATCATAGACTCGTGCGGTTAAAAAGAAATACGAGGCAAAAGGACAAAAAGAGGTACGTGACAAAAGGGAGAAAAAGAGATACGGGAACAAAAAGGAGGTACGAGATAAGAGGCTCGGAAGCCCCGTCCCTATTTGAGCGTAATTACGTATGAGTTACGGGAAGGATAACGAACCTGGTCAAATAAGAAGATAAAGATACATCATTTCAAGGGAAATAAATACCGGAACTGTTAAGGAATATTTGTATTCAATGTAATGATTATGTAACGTAGCATTAAATGTCATTAAATGTCCATCATAGCCTTATTATGACTTAGATGTAATGTACATTTTCAAAGATTCTCCAAAGAGACCAATAAAAGGAGAAATATGTAATTAGTGGAGGGACAAATGACTATTGAAATATATTCTGATTTACTAGCTTTCATATTCGAATACTTGCAAATCCTTTTCTCTATTTCTTTTTCGATTATCAGTAGCCCGATTCTTCTAAATTCTAGCTTTGACTAAAAGTCTATTTTTTGGTTAAATACCAAATAGCTTTAGTATTGTGCTGCAGAGAAGTCATCAAGGTTTCAATTGAATTTGGATCTTTTCCTTGGATCAGGAGGACTTTGTTAATACTAAGGGGTTGGGAAACAAGTTATCCCAGGATTAATTATTTCAGGATTAGTTATTCCGGAATTATTTTCCCACTCCCCCATAGGGATAAAAAATAATATTATAATCTCGGGATTAATTATACCGTGATTCTATCCCAATCAAATGTGGGATAAACTCATCTCAAATTTAATTTCGGGATGTCACGACCCAAATTTTCCTCTGTAAGATGCCGTGACGGCACCTAGTCTCTACGACTAAGTAAGCCTAACAATTTTCGGAAAAGAATTAAATACGACTAAACCTCAACATTTAATAGATAATATATAACTGAAAAGCTGCCGCTCGGCATATACAAGTAAAATCTACAACTCAGAGTTTAAGTAACTCCCAAAACTAGGTAGTCACAAGCCACAAGCCCTAAGGAATCTACTAACTATCCCTATACATCAGTATCTCAGAGAAACATAGAAGAACAACATAAAGGATAGAGGGGGACTATCAACGAATGCTGACAGATATAATTTGAAGGCTTCAAGCAACAACACGTACTCTACTAATATTGAGGCTGGTAGGATGTACCACGCTTCTGCACATCCGTTATCCATTGTCGAAAAGAATGAAACTTTTCTTTTATCTCACCTACAAAATTTGGTGTTGGAAATTCTTGCGGAAGACCGTGTTTAACTAACAAATAATCAAACACAAAGTAAATGGAGAAAGAAAAGATAACATAAGGTTTAACGAGGTTTGACCATGCATACGTTTTGTAGCTTGTCTTTGAGGCTGAAGACTGTCGAATGATTATATTTGGTTTTTAATTTAGTTCAAGCTTTGGCAAAATGCCAATTAAATAAATACCAACCTCTAACAATTACAAGCTACTAGCACATTCAAATAATTCTTTAAATTCAAGCATTCAACAAATGTGTTAACCGTTGCACAACTGTAATTTAAGTACACAAGCTAATTAAAATCCACTAAAGAATAGAACTTTAATCTTCTATTAACAGTTCTCACCTGTAAATTTCTGTCTCGGAAATATTTTTTTTACTTTATCTGACTTCACGTCAAAGTATATGATTGCAGAATTTTAATCTAAAATCGGTTAAATCTTTTATCCGAAGACCAAAATATATACGGCTTGAGTGTTAATCTCCAGAGAGTAGAAATCGTGTGCCTCTGTCCAACAATCGTTATAAAAAGGTAAAAGAATCCTACTCGTGGTGAGTTTTATAAATTCGCCGTCGATCTTTTGATATCACAATATCTTCTGAATCTAGCCATGACCATCATTCTAATTGAGTTGCTTGCTCTTCCTCCTGTGCTTGCCATTGGTTCTAGGAAAACATAAGCTATCCAAACATGTTGGATATACAATACAATACACATACACTATATATTCTTAAGTAAATAGGGGAATTTCTATCCTTAGTTTGATATAGAAGACCCGTAATAGAAATTGTTTGACATTGGGTGTATCTAGTTTCAGTTTTACATATTTGCTATTGGTAAATAAAATCATTTAATTACCAAAAAAAAAACAATTGTTGCTGTTTAGGATTATAAATGGAAGATGGCGATTCTCTGGTCCTCGAAAAATTAATTCACCATTCTCCGTGCAACACAAAAAATTACTGTATTTTACAAAATAATGCAGATGTCCAGTTCTAACTCTTTACTCCATGTGTTGTTGGATTTGCCGCCATATAAACTAAGACGACTTTTTAAAGTAGTCAACTTAAATAACACATTATCACCGACAAAATTTGGTGTTGAAAGCTCCTTCAATTCGTCTGACTTCACATCAAAATATATGATTGTATAAGCTCTACTTACATACTGGTCAAGTTCCGGGTCCAGAGACCAATATACACAATCCTCAACGGGTCACGACCCAAAATACACTAAGAATCGTGATGGAGCGGGACACTGCTATCAGGCAAGCCAACCAAATTACTTAATCAAAATCTCATTTTAATACTTTTGGAATCTAGTATTTTCCTTCAAATTTAGCAATTTTAAAGAATATAGTCTCAAATCAAATTTAAATTATAAGCAGTTAATACAATACTTCAAACCATCCCAGAATCCAGTGTCGCAAGTGCATGAGCATCTACTGACAGAAAATAAAATACAACATCCGTCCAGAATACAATGGACAAGAAGTAAATACAGTACACTGGAAGGGACTGCTCATGTTGCGGTCGTCACGAATGATGCAACTCACCCGATCCCAGAATCATCCGTGCTGCTACGCCCAGTAGGCCACTAGGGTTACATATACCTGTGCAACAACATGCACAGAAGTTTAGTACGAGTACGTAAACAACGTGTACTCAATGAGTATCCCGCCTAATCTCGAAGAAGTAGAGGCGAGATGGTCAACTTCGACACTTATTAGGGGTCATAGACAATACACTAACGATGTGAGAAAATCATGGATTTATTTAGCAGTTCTAATTCATGAAGCCAGAAAACAGGTAAACACCTTTAACCCATAATAAATGATTTTCAAGGTTTTCTTTTTATTATCTTATCAATTTATATCAAGCCATGAAAGGCAACATCAACACTTAAAATTCTCAAGAAACAAAATATATCATGTGCAAATCATACCGAGGCGACAACTCGATCCAACAGAAATAAATTGTGCACTTGCCGAGGGTCGACGGCGCGCCTATAGATGCATATATTTAATCTACCGAGGCATTCGGCCCGTTCCATAAATAAACACATACCCCGCTCGCGAATCATGCATGCGACGCAAGTACACATAGATACATGCTCAATCGATCAATTAAGAACTTATCGGGGGATATTTATCCAAATAAAATAATTTTTATTTTAATAATTCAAGAAAAATGATGTTTAATCCCTTTTTAAATTCATTTACTAATCCAAGGTGATATAAGCAATTAAAGCTATCACTGGGTCCATAACTAATCCAAGTATATTGCTTGTGGGTCCTAACTACCCGGACAATAGCATAATAGTAGCTACGCACTGACTCTCGTCACCTCGTGCGTATGTAGCCCCAACAATTAGGAGCACATAATCAATTATTTCACTTATGGGGACAATTCCTTCTTACAAGGTTAGAAAGGAGACTCACCTCGCTCCGAAGATCCAAACCGGCATTCCACGCCCTTCCGAAGACTCTAATTGATGCACCACGCTACAAAACTAGCCAGTGGTTACGCAAATCCATCAATATATGCTCCATTATTCATTACAATCTAATTTATAACAATTCCTAACTCCGATCGAAAAGTTGACAAAAATGCCTTCAGGCCCCGTGCCCGGATTCTGAAATTTTTCGAAGATAAACTTTACCCATAAACTCACGAACTCAAATATATAATTTTCTCTAATTTTCCTACCAAAATCGTGGTCATATTCCAAGAACAATAGTTTTCTAGGTCTTCCCTCAAAATCTCAAGTTTTCTACACAATTCATGCTTAAATCCATACATAATTGATGTATTTAACTCATAATAGGCGAGGATATCTTACCTTGTCGTTGATGACGAAAATCCTCTCTTGAAGCTCCCCCAAAATCTCCCAAGCCAAGAAAATGAGTGAAGAAATGGAAAAAATCCTGATTTTAAACAATCATTCTGTCCCAGCATTTTTCGCACATGCGGTCCAACGACCGCTTCTGCGGTTCCGCAGGTACGGTTCAAATACTGCATATGCGGTCCTCCCTTGGCCACCCTAATCTCGGTTTTGCGACAACACCTCCGCAAATGCGGTCCCGCTTCTGCAGAACATTGACCGCATCTGCGGTCCGTTCCAGCTCCCCCTCATTCCTCATCTGCGACCACTCTACCGCAGGTGCGGTCCCGCATCTGTGGAAACATGACCGCATCTGCGTGTCCTTCTCTTCTTAGCCAAATCCGCTTCTGTGGCTACCTTTCCGTTTCTGCGGCTAGCCCACCGCAGAAGCAAAAGTAGCAGCAACCAGATCCTTCAGCCCTCTCCCAAATTTTAAATTCGATCCGTTAACCATACGGAATCTACCCGAGGCTCCGAGGACCTCAACCCAACTAACCAACCAATCCTATAACGCGTTACAAACTTGCTCGAGGCCCCAAATCACATCAAACAACGCTAAAATCATGAATTAACCCCCAATCCAAGCTTTATGAACTTTAAGATTTCAAACTTCTATTTCCGCTATTTAAACCTATCAAATTACGTCCGATTGACCTCAAATTTTGCTCACAAGTCATATTTGACATTATGGACCTACTCCAACTCTCAGAATAGGATTCTGACCCCGATATCAAAAATTCCACTTCTGATCAATCTTCTCAAAAACCTTCAAATTTCTATCTTTAGCCAAATGGCTCCAAAATGACCTACGGACTTCCGAATTCACTTCCGATCGTGCCCCCAACTCCAGAATCACCATATAGAGCTATTCACAATCTCGAAATTCCAAACGGACATCGATGATACTGAAATGCACTTCAAGCCAAACTTATGAAATTTCTTCTAAAATGCTAACTTCCACAATAGGTGCCAAAACACTCCCGGGTTATCCAAACCCCGAATCGGGTATACAGCCAAGTTCGAAATCATCACGCAAACCTCCTGGAACCTTCAAATCCTTATTTCGAGGTCGTTTACTTAAAATTACAATCCTAGTTCATTCTTTCAACTTTAAGCTTCCGAAATGAGAATCCTCTTTCCAAATAAACCCTGAACTTCCTGAAATTTAATTCGGACCACGCGTACATGTCATAATACCTGAAATGAAGCTGCTCATGGCCTCCGATTGTTGAACGGAGCGCTAGAACTCAAAATGACCGGTCGGGTCATTACATTCTCTCCCACTTAAACATACGTTCGTCCTCGAAAATTTTGAGAACTTCACCGGAGTGGTTTGAAATCGCTGTTTAACTTCTCATGTACCTCTGCGTGCTACCAAAACTCAGTTGAGCATATTAGCTTGATTAATTCCAAAGATATTCCTTTTTATTCAGCCAAATAAGCCTTAGAGCCTAATTCCAATATTTAGAATTCTATGCCCGACTTGTTCCCAACATATGATCGTCATATCAATTACCATACGCTGTATCCAAATATGACTGCATACCTTAGCTGAATTCACGCCTCGTATCACTTTACTCACCGGACCTCGATAACATGTTCTGATCAACTTATTTAAGATTCTACTAATTTGATGCTCCCATTGCACCTCATGACATACACAATTCTTACTCTAACCTTTACCATACCGCCACGATAGAAGATATGTGCAGAAATTCATAACCAACTGTCGAGTCAACAAATCATTGGGTCCATACCCCTGACAAAACCATCACTTCATTCAGGATCGAATAATGGTCTTATCTCTATAATTTACTTCATAGACTTAGATTGCACTGATCCTAAATCCAAAAATCTCATCTCACCCAGTATGAACTGCTCAGGCAATAAGCCACCCCAAACATAATCAAAAGTCTCATATGATGCCATAATATGCCAATAGGCCACCAATTCGAATGCGATACGAAAGGAAAACGAACTCTGGAAGGAATTACCTAAGTCACATACTAATACGGACTTTCCTTAGAAAACAAGAAGTAAAGCACATAAAATAGCCTATAGAAAACTATACTCAACATCACACTGTTGCGGCGTGCAACCCGATCCACACATAGATCTCACATAAGGAGATGCAAATCAAGCCAAATTTGCTCATTACAACAAAATATCGAATATTGGTCATAAGCATGCTAAATGCATAAAAACATCCCTGAGAGAACATATAGCGCCATAAGCTACAAAACTCAAGCACAACCGAGATGCGATATACAATCTGAATATCAATAGCCATCTTGCTCATAATACATCATTTCTACGCAGATCCTCAACACATAAGCAATTCCTCACACTGTTTCACAACTCACATGGCGTAATGCATCACTACATGAAATATCTGACAACGAAATAACACCCTAACTACTCCATAAGGAGCGCATCACTAAAATAAACACAACTGGCCTGACATAAAGCCCAAATTCACATTTAAACCCATCCACTAACCTCAAGTCGTTCCTGATAATATCAACTAAGCCAATAACCTTTCAAAGGTCCATACTAATTTCCCTATTCTCATAACACACAAGGACAACCATCATAACCGGGGTACTCATCCACAGTCCACAACTCAGTAACGGAGAGCCCTCCAGGCATATATCCTCAACTCATCTATATCATCACAAATTTTCATACTTGGTTTAACTTCTCCAATCAATCAAGTGACTACATGCCATACTTATACGATCTTCCTGTGGGAATCACTCCCACAACCTTCTGAAACACATAACAAATCCACACATCCAAACCACCGGACGCACTAATGTTGAAAAGCGATCAAAAATCCCTAACCAAGATGCAAAACCTTTTTTCACAAAACACCGATATCAGGTGACGCTGATGACAATACCACTTACTTTAAACATCAAACTCCTTTCGTGCTCGTCCGAGCTCATGACATCTTTGTCGGCACGGAACTGCAACCTTGATTCTCTTCACTTCAAATCCCATACTAGTCATTGCACCCAACATGCTAATGTACGATAGAACATGACCCTTATCATAACCCAAAACTGCTAATAAGTCAACACTTCATCACATAAAAGCTTTTCACTAAACTCGCTTTAGGAGAAACATAGCAACACACAGGAAAATTTTTATAACCATGGAAATACGCAAATCTCTAAGTAATGGCCTAAGGCACCATAGCCTTTCCGAAATTCACTTCCTTATAACAAGCCATAACAGTAGAATGCTTTAGAATAATATCAATTACGGCAGCTGACAATCCTTACGCGCACTGCCACAGATCACTTGCATAACTTAATCACGCTGAAAGAGCTGATCTCTACCAACAACATGCCAACTAAATTATGGCTGACCAATCTATCTCTTTTCGATTCACCCCGATTGCCTTAGAAATAATACTAATCCCATCCAACATATAACATACGCTATCTGCTCTCATCTCGAGTGACCTTGAGTCACGAGACCATGCTATCCCAAATCCCACGAACTGTTTCATATCTCTCAAATGTTATACCGCAAATTAAAACATCATACAACATTCTGGGCACCTTCTCATAAGCTGCTACAAAGCTTGATCCTTAATGGTACTTATAGGTTCGAAATCATTAGGTACCACACTTTATCTTTTGCATTTCACTAGGATCGCTGATGAGAGCCACCCGCTCTGACTTGGCCCGATTATAATCAATTCCATAGATCTTCTAGCACATGGATGCCCCATTGGTGAAACACCTGGCAGAATTATTTCCCTGGGAACTCGCATCTTTACAAAGCACAATCCTTAATCCTTTCCAAATTTTGAACATGGGCTAATAAGTCCAACGATAGCCCACCTTTAATACTTCCTTGCTCAAATTACCACTTATGGCCCTTTCCCGTAGTTGAAATAGCCCATCGATATGCTAATAGCCAAAAATCTCGCAAGTAGTTAACCATGCAACCCAATTATAAGCGGTGGGACTCTCCCACTTAGCATGAAGCCATCATATCACAAATCTAGAATTCACCCGTCCTCTTTATCTCTTATTGACATAACCTCGCGCAATCAACCACCAAAGTTCTCGAAATCTTTCTGTAAAATCCCTTCTTATATTCTGACTCATCAAACATATTTGCACAACCGGAAAGGGTGTAATAAAGGGAGTTATTTTCAATTAAAGGACAATCAAAACGGAATTTATTTTATTAAAATTTAGAGTCGCCACTTGGGAGATTTATGGTGTCCCAAGCCACTAGTTTAAAATCCCGAATCGAGAAAAAGAATGACTCTGTTTAATAGTCCGCGAACCAGAAATCCGAGTAAGGAATTCTGTTAACCCGGGAGAAGGTGTTAGGCATTCCCTGGTTTCGTGGTTCTAGCATGGTCTCTCAACTTCCATATTCGGCTTAATTATTTGATTTTAAAATATTATGGACCTATGTGAAAATTTTAACTTTTAGCCGCTTTTATTTATTTTTTAAAGAAAGGTGAACGTCGTTTTTAAAATATTTCTTTGGATAGCGTCACATGAAATTCAACCGCGATCCTAAACACATTTTTATTCAATGTTTTGAGATTTGATTTGGGTTACATGAAATGCACACCTGAGATTAAAAGGGTAAAATAATTAAATAACGCGCCTAAAAGCAACTAACGTATTGTTATCTTTGTGAAGGCTATAAAATTAGCTAAATAGCATACCTCGAATTCTAAACATTTTAAAGGGTATAATTAAAGAAGACCCCCGCATTTTTGAGATTTTATTTGCCATGGCGCTCCTCAATTTTAATTAAAAAAATGATTCGAACTAAGTTTCAGAAGGCCATAAACTGTTTGTATTATCTAATATGGCACACCTCGATCTCATTTTAAGGATATTAGAATAACTTTGTAGGGCCATGAAATATTGTTATTTAAGATGATCCTCCTAAAATTATCCTAAAAAAAAGGTCTAATTATTATGTGAATTTTAGAGACGTAAATATTAATTCCTTAAGAGCCCGACGTTTAACAGGAAGAGAAAAGAAGGTTCGGTTTAGAAGATAATCCTGTATTATTCTTTTGAGAACGGTGTCCAGCTTTTTGGGCTTAGCCTTGAGCCCAAAATTTGAAGCTTCAGTTGACTTAAATGTCTGGACCTAGTATCGGGCCTTTACAGGCCCAAAGTTTTTAGCCCCAGGAAACAATTTAATGGGTTGAAGACCCTTGGGCTTGTTTGTTATGTAATCAGGCCCAACCTTTATGGTCCAAAGGGTCCAAGCCACTATACAAATAAATTTATACTACTGCCTCAGTCCTTAATTTCAATATACAGTTATTAGACAAATTATGGTAATTAAACGTTCAAACTAAAGAAGATGCAATTTTTGAAACTCTAATCACATGATCTCTAGGCTAAGACTATTAAAACTAAGCATTGAAGTACAAAACCATTTGAACTATCTGTTAAATACGAAAATATTGGTATGAGCATGAATACTATTCCTACGACCATTTTTAGGCTCAATAATATTCCAGATTTAACAATTTTAACTAGCAGGAAGCCACACTTGAATATACTAAAGTTAAACCGCACTAAGCTGACACTACTGAATAGGATATTCATAGGTCAACAATCTATATACACAGTCTCTCGAATGTTCAACTAAGTTAATAGATCACAAATACTCAAATGAGAAAGAAAAAACAACATGGCTTCCTATAAAAACTACTTATACTAAGAAAACAAACTGGACTGAACACTTTCACATTACACTGCTGAATTCAGAAATTCTAAACAAACAATTGTCATTGAAGATTTAAGGGAAAAGGTCATTCATTCATTGAGCTTTAGGCAATTACAACTTTCCTTTTTTTGCATCTCATCTTCTATAGATTCAAAGAATACCTGAAAAATGGGAGAAAACACAATAGTGATTGATCAACAAATATACAGCAGAATCAGCAACAGCAGCTAACCAGAATGTATTCAACCACAACCACCAAAGAATAGAAAACACAGTGATTCTTTTTAACTTAAAAATCAGTAACACAACCCGAAAAACAGCTTCAAACAATAAGCTAATCCAGCAAATTTTTAGAATTCTTGGAGTCTTAATCTCTATCCCCCTAAAAATTTGTGTTCTCTCTCAATCTCTTTCTTCAGGGTATTTTCAGTGTGTATTTGTATATATGCTCTCAGTATTTTCAGGTTTTTCTTAGCTCTCAATTTTCAGAATTCCTCTAGTCTTAATGTCTGTCCCCATATGTCTGAAGGTCGCTTCTATTTAAAGACTAGAGTTGCCCATTTTTTATTCAAAAACATTCCAATTTTAGCCTGTTTTTATTCCTTCCCCATGTGCACCCTTTTAAACTTTTATCATTAAACCCATGCTCTAATTGTGATTTCTCGACCTTACAGGCACTAGGCATGGTGTCACTTGATTTCCTTTTCAATTTTTTTTTCTTTTTTAATCAAAAAACCCATGTTATTCTCTGTGTTACGGACTCCTTTATTAATTTAATTCACCTACTGACTTCATTCTTTTAAATTATATCCATTGCCCAGCACTCCTTCCCAATTGGTCCTTCTACCTCAATTATTTAGGTTTTAAGTTAAACCCCTACAGTTATGATTCACTCAATTTGAAATTTTTGAACCTTTACAGAGTCAAAAAAAATCATTCAGGTACTCATAATCAAGTGGTAATTGCAAACATTATTGATTGAATACAAAAGCTAACTAACAGACCTAAAATCAAAGCGCAAACACAAACAGAACCAGCTAGATTGAACAGACAAACTAAAATCAACAGAAATAGATAATCTAACCCAAGGTGAAGAAATTGGGTTCGAAGTTAGTCGTAGCTTCGATCAGAAAAAAGGACCAATCACAATACATGCATAAGAAAGAAAGAGAAGAGGCAGAGTTGAAATGAATTTTAATATGAACAGAAAATCATAAAAGGAAATCATCGCCCATACTTGAAATTAACCTTGAACTCTGATTCACCCAAAACTGATGTTACTCGTTTGTTCTTTGTCAAGAACAGACGAGCAACATCGGATTTTTTTTTGTGGTGAATCGACTTTCTAATCGTGAAAAACTAGGGGCTTGACTTGATCAGGTTCAAGGGAACTTGATTTTGGACTTTTAGGGTTGAAACCTAGATTTAAAATTCGACGAGTTCTGGCTACACTCGAAGGAAACTAATGATGGATTCGGTAAGAGTGGCTCGGGGTGGTTCTATGGTGTGAAGGTGGAGTCGAACTGAAACTTTCTATCAGAGAGTCTGTTTGGTTTTTTTGAGATTCGAGAGGCTGGACTAGGATTCGAGAGAAGACGTTTGAGGGGTTGGGATGGGGAGGTTGAGGGGAAGCTGTGGTGTGAATTTTATGGCGACTGGATGCCGGCCGCCGACGTGAGGCGATTTCCGGCAGCGGAGTGGGGTGGTGTTACGTTTGGTCTCTGAAAAGACGAGTGGAGGGTGGATTTGGTTTTGGGNGAAAACAATGGTCCAAATTAGATTAGGGGGATAAAACGGGATCTTTTTGGTTTTTACGGGGCTGGGTTGGTTATTGGGGTGGACAAGTCGGGTTGTGAGGGAAGTTGTTGACTGTGTGATCAACAAAAATCAACAACTTTGATCGATACTCCTCAAATGACGTAGTTTGAATGGTAAAGAGGTCAGGGCCGGATATTTATTGGGCTTGGACTAGGGGGTGTGTTTGGTTTTCAATTTCGGCCCAAATTCAGTTTCTTTCTATTTCTTCTCCTTTTATTTTTCTTCTTCCAAGATTAAAACCTAAAATCTATAAAATCAAATTTTCTTAGAGATACTAATTAACTCTAACACAACAATTATTGCAACTAATTAAGTACGAAAATCACACAATTAAAACAA
This sequence comes from Nicotiana glauca, assembly GCA_026770625.1. Taxonomy (NCBI): domain Eukaryota; kingdom Viridiplantae; phylum Streptophyta; class Magnoliopsida; order Solanales; family Solanaceae; genus Nicotiana; species Nicotiana glauca. The sequence continues at coordinate 43,583 of MU669210.1, forward strand.
TTAAATGCAAAATGCCTTATATTTAGGTTTTCTTCATTTTATAAAAATAACAACAACAACAACAACAACCCAGTATAATCCCACTTAGTGGGGTCTGGGGAGGGTAGTATGTACGCAGACCTTACCCCTACCCTAGGGTAGAGAGGCTGTTTCCAAATAGACCCCCGGCATCCTTCCCTCCAAGAACTTCCCACCTTGCTCTGGGGAAGACTCGAACTCACAACCTCTCGGTTGGAAGTGGGGGTTGCTTACCATCAGAGCAACCCCTCTTGTCTGGAGAACAGAGGAGTTAACTATTTGACTCAAAATTATACAACTAAATCCTAAATGCAAATTCTATATTTTTTTTGCATCTTTTCATTAATTTGCTCAAATTAACGTGCACACACAAATGCAACCAAATAAAAAATATCACGAAAACGCACAAAATTGCACACAGTAAAACAAACATTTTTGTTTTGATTTTGTGGGAGTAATTCATGTGAAGCAAAAATCACGTGCTCACAACTGCCCCTCTTTGCTCTTAAACATGAAGAGTTTTCGTGCAAAGACAAAGTGAGCGGATACAAGCAATTTTTTCCCGTTTGAATACTCCGTGTGAAGCAACTTTTGAAAGGCTTTGACCGAACCTTTACTTCAAAGGTCTCCTACATATCCTTGGCTAAAAAAGAAACAAGTTAATTTAGTTCGGAAAGTTTTGGTAGCTGGGACTACCATGAAGCTGTTGTGTTTACTATTGCTGCTGCTACTGCTACTTGCTTACCCCTTATTACACCATGCTGCACGAACAATAAAGATGCTAGAATAGACTATAGTCTATGAATTACAAAATCCTATCTGGAATATCAAACTTGCTCTTGTGTTTCTTGTTGTCTTGTTGTCTTGTATTCTCTTACGACAATTCCTTTGTTGCTGCCTTGCACCATTGTATTCCTCCGCTCTCCAGGCGAGTTCCTGACTTCAAAATCTTGCACTGATCCTTTGTTATACGAGTTGGGTTCCTGACTTCAAAACCTTAAAATGCACACCTCTATTCTCCAGGCGGGCTCCTGACTTCAACACTTTAAAACTTACACCTCTATTTTCCAGGCGGGCTCCTAAACTCACAACTTTAACAACTACACCTCTGTTCTCCAGGCAGATTCCTGACTTCACAACTTTAACAATTACACCTCTATTCTCCAGGCGGGCTCCTGACTTCAAAACTTCAATAACTACACCTCTGTTCTCCAGGAGGGCTCCTGACTTTACAATTTTAACCATTTACACCTCTATTCTCCAAGCGGGCTCCAGACTTCAACTTTTACAAATTACACCTCTGTTCTCCAGGCGGGATCCTGACTTCAGCTTTTAGAAATTAAATCTCTGTTCTCCAGGCGGGCTCCTGACTTCAACGCTTTTACAATTACACATCTGTTCTCCAGGCGGGCTCCTGACTTCACAATTTTAAAATTACAACTCTGTTCTCCAGGTGGGCTCCTGACTTAAAAACTTTTACAAATACACCTCTGTTCTCCAGGAGGGCTCCTGACGTCACAACCTTAAAAATTAGACCTCTGTTCTCCAGGCGGGCTCCTGACTTCACAATTTTAACAAATTACACCTCTGTTCTCCAGGCGGGCTTCTGACTTCAACAACATAACAATTTACACCTTTGTTCTCCAAGTGGACTCCTGACTTCAACTTTTACAAATTACACCTCTGTTCTCCAGGCGGGCTCCTGACTTCATCACTTTTATAATTACACCTATGTTCTCCTGGCGGGATCCTGACTTCAACACTTTTACAATTACACCTCTGTTCTCCAGGCGGGCTCCTGACTTCAAAACTTTTGCAATTGCACCTCTGTTCTCCAGGCGGGCTCCTGACTTCAAAACTTTTACAACTACACCTCTATTCTCTAGGTGGGCTCCTGACTTCACAACCTTAACAATTACATCTCTGTTCTCCAGGCGGGCTCCTGACTTCACAATTTTAACAAATTACACCCCTGTTCTCCAGGCGGGCACCTGACTTCAACAACTTAACAATTTACACCTCTGTTCTCCAGGCGGGCTCCTGACTTCAACTTTTACAAATTACACCTCTATTCTCTAGGTGGGCTCCTGACTTCAACTTTTACAAATCAAACATCTGTTCTCCAGGTGGGCTCCTGACTTCAACACTCTTACAATTACACCTCTGTTTTTCAGGTGGGCTCCTTACTTCAACACTTCTACAATTACACCTCTGTTCTCTAGGCGGGCTCCTGACTTCACAATTTTAAAATTACACCTCTGTTCTCCAGGCGGGCTCCTTACATCAAAACCTTTACAACTACAGCTCTGTTCTCCAGGCGGGCTCCCGACTTCACAACCTTAACAATTACACCTCTGTTCTCCAAGCGGTCACCTGAGTTCACAATTTTAACAAATTACACCTCTATTCTCCAGGCGGGCTCGTGACTTCAACAACTAAATAATTTACACCTCTGTTCTCCAAGCGGGCTCCTGACTTCAACTTTTACAAATTACACCTCTGTTCTCCAGGCGGGCTTCTGACTTCAGCTTTTACAAATTACACCTCTGTTCTCCAGGCGGGCTCCTGACTTCACAACTTTTACAATTACACCTCTGTTCTCCAGCAAGGCTCCTGAATTCAACACTTTAAAACTTACACATATGTTCTCCAGGAGGGCTCCTGACTTCATAACTCAAATTATCTTCTTTTGTTACTTGACATTGTTTTCCCTCAAATTTTGAATCATTTTTCCTCGATACTTGAATTGTCTTCCTTCGGAACTGCTTTCCCTCAAAACTTAAGTTAACTCTCTCCCCCTTGAAACTTCAGTTGTCTCCCTTCGAACTGCTTTTTCCTTAAAGCTTTAGTTGTCTTCCTTGTTTTGTTTGGTGCTCGCCTTTCCTTAACGGTGGATTTTTCCAAAACAATCGAGATTTTCTACCCCTATTTTAATCATAGAAAATCTTGTCAGTTTACATGTGTTTGTTGGTTGTAATGCTCTTGTTGGGGATGGTTTTTCTTCGATCCTTTCCATGCTCTGCTTCGTTCAACTTCCTTGAGCTTGGTTGAAAACTTTCGATCTTCTGATTACTCCTTATTTACAAACTTCCCAACTATTATTTCTATTTTGCTTATCTGACCCCATATACTTCCTATGATCCCTGATTTCTACCCGAAGATCTTGCCTGTTTATTGACTAACCACTTTCGCTGTCATCCGTATCCCTGAAATGTCTTTTCTTCGTTTGGACCCAACACCCTTTGTTTGTTGCATTGCTTATGAACCGGCATCTTCCCAATCTTTGTGTCTCACATGAATCCCAAATCACGTCCATTTTCCCAATTTTGTGTCTACGTTGCTCTTTTTCCGCAAAGAATTTTTCTTCGCTATCAACAACATTTCCTGTCCCTGTTTCAAACACAAAGAAAATTTGGTCAGTTTAAAGTGTGGTGATTGGATGTGATATTCTTGTCGGGGATGGTTTTTCCATTCTCTCCTTTCCATGCTTGGTTTTGTCCGACTGTCTTGACCTTGGTCGAGAATTTTCGACCCTCTGACTAACCCTTATCCGCAAACTTCCAAATTGTTGCTTTCCGTTTCTAGCCTTTCTTATCTGATCCCATTCCCATCACGGAATCTTAGACCATTTGTCATTTGGATTTCCAATGATGCCTTTCATGTCTCATCATATCATCGTCAGCTTGTCCTAGTCATACTTCACCTCGCACCTTGCTGGAAACTGTTAATAAGCTTTGAAATTCGTTTTTATTTGTTAGAACCAATTTATTAGGATGCATTATGGTGGTCTATTATTTTGGGTACACCTGTCTTAGACGGACCCAACCCATGTATTGAGCCCCCTAAGTCAAAATGCATATGATGCAGATAAGCGTTCCTACTAGGTATCCGGCATGAGGCTGAGTTATTCTAGGTTCAAAACCTAGGTATATGTTCTAGACTGTGTACCCAAGCGGACAACTTGAGTCGAGGAGGGGGCTACGTACCAGGAACCAAAAAGCCATCCGGCTTAGTAACTTGTCCAGCCTCTTTCTTATTTCAAGGTATAACACTAACAGAATAAGGAGTCTCGACCAGAGAGCACATCCCCAAAGATGAGAAGAGAAGGGTTTCGTAGCAGTTTATATATATAGCTCAAATAATATCAAAGCGGTTAAAGCGTCATTTTGCACATTAATCCCAACATGTAAAAATATCAGATAATAAACAAAGTCAAGTACAACAATTATTCTAGGCTCAAATTCTTGAACCCTGAACAAAAAGTTCTGGGTTAATAGTTCCCCAGCAGAGTCGCCAGAGTTGTCACACCTCCTTTTTTCTACTATACCCCGAGAAAGGGTGTAATAAAGGGAGTTATTTCCATTTAAAGGACAATCGAAACGGGATTCATTTTATTAAAATTCAGAGTTGCCACTTGGGATATTTATGGTGTCCCAAGTCACCGGCTTAAAATCCCGAATCGAGGAAAAGAATGACTCTGTTTAACAGTCCGCGAACTAGAAATCCGAGTAAGGAATTCTATTAATCCGGGAGAAGGTGTTAGACATTCCCGGGTTCCGTGGTTCTAGCACGGTCGCTCAACTGTCATATTTGGCTTAATTATCCGATTTTAAACAATTATGAACCTATGTGCAAATTTTAACTTTTAGCCGCTTTTATTTATTTTTTAAAGAAAGGTGAACGTCGTTTTTAAAATATGTCTTTGGATAGCGTCACATGAAATGTACTCGCAATCCTAAACACATTTTTATTCAACGTTTTAGGATTTGATTTGGGTTATATGAAATGCACACCCAAGCTTAAGAAGGTAAAATGATTAAATAACGCGCTTAAAAGCAACTAACGCGTTGTTAAATTTGTGAGGGCCATGAAATTAGCTAAATGACACACCTCGAATTCTAAATATTTTAAAGGGTATAATTAAAGAAGACCCCCATGTTTTTGAGATTTTATTTGGCATGGCACTCCTCAATTTCAATAAAAAAAAAAAAGGATTCGAACTAAGTTTCAGAAGGCCATAAACTGTTTGTATTATCTAACATGACACACCTCGATCTCATTTTAAGGATATTAGACTAACCTTGTAGGCCATGTAATATTGTTATTTAAGATGATCCTACTAAAATTATCCTAAAAAAGTCTAATTATAATGTGAATTTTAGAGGCGTAAATATTAATTCCTTAAGAGCCCGGCGTTTAACAGGAAGAGAAAAGAGGCTACGGTTTAGAAGATAAACCTGCATTATTCTTTTGAGAAGGGTGTCCGGCTTTTTGAGCTTATCCTTGAGCCCAAAATTTGAAGCTTCCATTGACTTAACTGCCTGGACCCAGTATCGGGCCTTTACTGGCCCAAAGTTTTTAGCCCCAGGAAATAATTTAATGGGCTGAAGACCCTTGGGCTTGTTTGTTATGTAATCTGGCCCAACCTTTATGGTCCAAAGGGTTCAAGCCACTATACAGACAAATTTATACTACTGACTCAGACCATACTTTCAATATATCATTAATAGATAAATTATGGTAATTAAACATTCAAACTAAAGGAGATGCAACTTTTGAAACTCTAATCACATGATCTCTAGGCTAAGACTATTGAAACTAAGCATTGAAGTACAAAACCATTTCAACTATCTGTTAAATACGGAAATATTGGTATGATCTTGGATACTATTCATAGGACCATTTTTAGGCTCAATAATATTCCAGATTTAACAATTTTAACTAGCAGGATGCCTCATTTGAATATACTAAAGTTAAACCGCACTAAGCTGGCACTACTGAATAGGATATGCATAGGTCAACAATCCATATACACAGTCTCTCGAATGTTCAACTAATTTAATAGATTACAAATACTCAAATGAGAAAGAAAAGCAACATGGCTTCCTATAAGCACTACTTATACTAAGAAGACCAAACTGGACTGAACACTTTCACATTATACTACTGAATTTAGAAATTCTAAACAAACAATTGTCATTGACTATTTAAGGGAAAAGGCCATTCATTCATTGATCTTCAGGCAATTACAACTTTCCTTTTTTTGTATTTCATATTCTATAGATTCAAAGAATACCTAGAAAATGGGAGAAAAATACAAGAGTGATTGATCAGCAAATATACAGCAGAATCAACAAGAGCAGCTAACCAGAATGTATTCAACCCCAGCCACCAAAGAATAGACAGCAGAGTGATTCTTTTTAACTAAAAAATCAGTAACACAGCCAGGAAAATAGCTTCAAACAATTAGCTAATCCAGCAAATTTTCAGAATTCTTGGAGTCTTAATCTCTATCCCCTTAAAAATGTGTGTTCTCTCTCAATCTCTATCTTTAGGGTATTTTCAGTGTGTATTTGTATCTATGCTCTCAGTATTTTCTGGTTTTTCTTAGCTCTCAATTTTCAGAATTCCTCTAGTCTTAATGTTTGTACCCATATGTTTGAAGGTCTCTTCTATTTAAAGACTAGAGTTGCCCATTTTTTATTCAAAAACATTCCACTTTCAGCCTGTTTTTATTCCTTCCCCATGTGCAACCTTTTAAACTTTTATCATTAAACCGATGCTCTAATTCTGATTTCTCAACCTGAAATGCACTAGGCATGGTGTCAGTTGATTTCCTTTTCAGTTTTTTTTTTCTTTTTTAATCAAAAAACCCATGTTATTCTCTGTATTACTAACTCCTTTATTAATTTAATTCACCTACTGACTTCATTCTTTTAAATTATGTGCATTGCCCATCACTCCTTCCTAATTGGTCCTTCTACCTCAATTATTTAGGTTTTAAGTTAAACCCCTACAGTTCTGATTCGCTCAATTTAAAAATTTTGAACCTTTACAGACTCAAAACAAAATCATTTGGGCACTCAGAATCAAGTGGTAATTTCAAACATTGTTGATTGAATACAGAAGCTAACTAACAGACCTAAAATCAAAGCGCAAACACAAACAAAACCAACTAAATTGAACAGACAAACTAAAATCAATAGAAATAGATAATCTAACCCAAGGCGAAGATATTGGGTTCGAAGTTAATCGTAGCTTCGATCAGAAAAAAGGACCAATCAAAATATATGTATAAGAAAGAAAGAGAAGCGGCAGAGGTCAAATTTGAATATGAACAGAAAACCATAAAAGGAACTCACCGGACAAACTTGAAATTAACCTTGAACTTTGATTCACCCAAAACTGATGTTACTCGTTTTTTCTTTATCAAGAACAGACGAGCAACATCAGTTTTTTTTGTGGTGAATCGATCTTCTAATCGTGAAAAACTAGGGGCTTGACTTGATCAGGTTCAAGGGAACTTCATTTTGGACTTTTAGGGTTGAAACCTAGATATAAAATTTGACGAGTTTTGGCTAGATTCGAAGGAAACTAACGATGGATTTGGTAAGAGGGGCTCGGGGTGGTTCTATGGTGTAAAGGTGGAGTCGAACTGAAACTTTCTGCCGGAGAGTCCGTTTGGTTTTTGAACATATAATTAATGTAGCCCTTTGGATCATTAGAAAATAACGGTCCAGATTAGATAAGTGGGGGAAAATGGGATCATTTTGGATTTTACGGGGCTGGGTCGGTTATTGGGATGGACGTGTCGGGTTGTGAGGGAAGTTGTTGACCGTGTGATCAACGAAAATCAACGGCTTTGATCGATACTCCTCAAACTGCGTAGTTTGAATGGTAAAGAGGTCAGGGCCGGATATTTATTGGGCTTGGACTAGGGGGTGTGTTTGGTTTTGAATTTCGGCCCAAATTTAGTTTCTTTCTAATTTTTCTCCTTTTATTTTTCTTCTAAATTATTTCCAAGATTAAAACCTAAAAGATATAAAATCAAATTTTCTTAGAGATACTAATTAACTCTAACACAACAATTATTGCAACTAATTAAGTACCAAAATTACACAATTAAAATACTAAAAATGCAAAGTGCCTTATTTTTAGGTTTTCTTGATTTTATAAAAATAAGTAGTTAACTATTTGACTAAAAAATTATACAACTAAATCCTAAATGCAAATGCTATATTTTTTGTATCTTTTCATTAATTTTCTCAAATAAACGTGTACACACAAATGCAAACAAATAAAAAATATTACGAAAATTCACAAAATTGCACACAATAAAACAAACATTTTTGTTTTGATTTTGTGGGAGTAATTCATGTGAAACAAAAATCACGTACTCACAGGATTCTTCGCAGAAGCCTCGCCAGCCACGCGACCACTAACCTGCTCACTTGGGTAACCCATCTAAAAAGCTCTCCACGGCCTCTTCCAACGCCGCTGCACGGTGTACAATCACTTCGACATCAATAACCCATTCTGATTCTGAGCTCACTCTCCAACTGCACATGTCCATTTACTCCCTATGGACATCATTTAAATACGCGGCAACATCCTCCCAATTCAAAGTTATGTTGAATCCTTCTTCACTTGAGCAACTCCTTTCCATTATATTAAATCTCCTGCCGTACAAGGATCCCTAATTCAAATTAGATCAGTAGCCCCCAATAACCAAGCACTAATATTCTCAAATCGCTCCAAACCCTCCTTAAGGTACATGGTCATCCCACTGCAAGGCCCATACGCAACTCCGCCACTCTCCCACTTTGGCGGAACTGATCCCCTTAGTCGACTACTCGACCTTCGCTTCATATACTTGGCCTTTTTATAATTTTGATCAGCGCCTGGCGCTTCCCACATGTCCTTCCTTGTCCTTTGATATTCAGTGGCTGCCTTAAATAAAATCTAACTTCGTGGCACTTGAACCCACAATTGCTTCTAACTTTAAACCTTTCTGAAGGTCATTTTTACCGAACCGTCAACATCAGAAATACTGATTCAATCCTGAACTACCGCATCCTACAATATTTGACAGTTGTGCCTCCAATTCTATCTCACAATATCTTGCCCCAAAGGCGAATTGTAGTAGATCATAACACCGACAAACTTAGTACATTCAATTAGGACGACATCTCATCATAGAAGAAAACTCTACAACGCTTGCAAATACCAAGTCTCATTACTTTCACCCGTCCACATCTAACCATCCTTAGTTCAATTGTCTTTCTCTTCCCGGGAATAAAATACTGAATCTCTTGATTATGCACTGAGTAAACCCCCTTCAAGTCGTTCACTGCCCCGACACGTGGGCAAACATCCTACCATCATATCACTACTGTGCAACATTTGTTCATAAGCATCATGGCAACTTGTGCCTAGCCTCAGAGCTCTCAAAAGTACCGTTGTTGAGCCAAAACAACATAATATCCTTCCACAAGGCGATGATAATAGCTCAAATAACCCCGCAGGGAGAAACACCCGCACCACATTCGTAGTGCTATTAAAATTCTTCAACTCTAGATTTATAACAAGCGTTTCGCGTTGCATAATGAATCAAGAAGGGAAGTACTCATAATAGTCCTGCAGCCTCCCGAGAATAAGTACAAACGTCTCCGTACCGATCTTCGAGACTCTACTAGACGCGTTCATGACTCGCGAGACCCTAGGAACCTAGTGCTCTGATACGATGTTGTCACGACCCAAAATCCACTAAGAGTCGTGATGCCGCCGAACACTGCAGTTAGGCAAGCCAACCAAATTACTTAATCAAAATCTCGTTTTAATACTTTTGGAATATAGGATTTTCCTTCAAATTTAGCAATTTTAATGAATATAGTCTCAAATCAAATTTAAATGATAAACCGTTAATACAATACTTCAAACCATCCCAGAACCCGTGTTACAAGTGCATGAGCATCTACTGACAAGAAAATAAAATACAACATCCATCCGGAATACAGTGGACAAGAAGTAAATACAGTACACTGGAAGGGACTACTCTAGCTGCGGCCGTCTCGAATGATGAAGCTCACCTAGTCCCAGAATCATCCGCGCTGCTATGCCCAGTAGGCCATTAGGGTTACATATACCTGTGCAATAAAATGCACAAAAGTGTAGTATGAATACGTAAACAACATGTACTCAATGAGTATCCCGCCTAATCTCAAAGAAGTAGAGACGAGATGGTCAACTTCGACACTTACTAGGGGTCAGTAGACAATATACTAACAATGTGAGGAAATCGTGGATTTATATAGCAGATCTAATTCATGAAGCCGGAAAACAGGTAAACACCTTTAACCAATAATAAAGGATTTTCAAGGTTTTCTTTTCATTATCTTATCAATTTATATTAAGCCATGAAAGGCAATATCAACATTTAAAATTCTCAGGCAACAAAATATATCATGCGCAAATCATGCCGAGGCGACGACCCGATCCAACAGAAATAAACTGTACACTTGCCGAGTGTCGACGGCGCGCCTATAGATGCATCTATTTAATCTGCCGAGGCGTTCGGCCTGATCCATAAATAAACACATACCCCGCTCGTGAATCATGAATGCGATGTAGGTACACATAGAAATACATGCTCAATCAGTCAATTAAGAACTTATCGGGGGGTATTTATCCAAATAAAATAATTTCTCTTTTAACAATTCAGGAAAAATGACGTTTAATCCATTTTTAAATTCATTTACTAATTCAAGGTAATATAAGCAATTAAAGCTATCAATGGGTCCATAACTAATCCAAGTATAACATGCTTGTGGGTCCTAACTACCCGGACAATAGCATAATAGTAGCTACGTACGGACTCTCGTCACCTCGTGCGTGCGTAGCCCCCATAATTAGGAGCACATAATCAATTATTTCACCTATGGGGATAATTCCCTCTGACAAGGTTAGAAAGGAGACTCACCTTGCTCCAAAGATCCAAACCGGCATTCCACGCCCTTCCAAAGACTCTAATTAATGCACAACGCTCCAAAACTAGCCAATGGTTATGCAAATCGATTTTAAACAATCATTCTATCCCAGCATTTTTCGCATCTGCGGTCCAACGACTGTTTCTACGGTTTCGCAGGTGCGGTCCAAATACCGCATATGCAGTCCTCCCTTGGCCACCCCAATCTCGCTTCTGCGACAACACCTCCGCAAATGCAGTCCCGCTTCTGCGGAACATTGACTGCATCTGCGGTCCGCTCCAGCTGCTCCTCATTCCACATCTGCGACCACTCTACTGCAGGTGCGGTCCCGCATCTGCGGAAATATGACCGCATATGCGGGACCTTATCTTCTTAGCCAAATCTGCTTCTGCGGCTACCTTTCCGCTTCTGCGGCTAACCTACCGCAGAAGCAAAAATACCAGCAACCAGATCCTTCAGCCCTCTCCCAAATTCCAAATTCGATCCGTTAACCATCCGAAATCCACCCGAGGCCCCCGAGACCTCAACCAAACTTATCAACCAATCCTAAAATACATTACGGACTTGCTCGAGGCCCCAAATCACATTAATCAACGCTAAAATCATTAATCAACCCCCAATCCAAGCTTTATGAACTTTAAGGTTTCAAACTTCTATTTTCGCTGTTTAAACCTAACAAATCACGTCCGGTTGACCTCAAGTTTTGCACACAAGTCATATTTGACATTACAAACCTACTCCAACTCTCGAAATAGGATTCCGACCCCGATATCAAAAAGTCCACTTCCGGTCAAACTTCTCAAAAACCTTCAAATTTCTATCTTTAGCCAAATGGCTCCAAAATAACCTACGGACCTCCGAATTCACTTCTGATCGCGTCCCCAACACTAGAATCACCATACGGAACTAGTCCAAGTCTCAGAATCCCAAACGGACATCGATAATACTGAAATGTACTTCAAGCCAAACTTATAAAATTTCTTCTAAAATGCTAACTTACACAATTGGCGCCAAAACACTCCCGGGTTATCGAAAACCCGAATCGGGCATACACCCAAGTCTGAAATCATCATACGAACCTCCTGGAACCTTAAGATCCTGATTCTGAGGTCGTTTACTAAAAATTCTAATCCTAGTTCATTCTTTCAACTTTAAGCTTCCGAAATGAGAATTCTCTTTCCAAATCAAACATGAACTTCCCAAAATTCAATTCCGACCATGCGTGCATGTCATAATACCTTAAACGAAGCTGCTCATGGCCTCCGATTGCTGAATGGAGCGATAGAACTCAAAACGATCGATCGGGTCATTACACAACGCTAATTCCTTGACTGCATAAATATGACCACCAATTAGTATCTTGTTCTAAATTAGGGAGACGTTGCTCTAAGATTGGGAGAGTTGTTTTTGTCGTTCAATCGTTTCTATTCACAGAGCAAACAATGTAAAACAAGTTATAGATCAATATAACCTTGTAATTATCGGTTACAGAATCATAATACAAACCACAAGCGCGGGGAAGCATGTAGTTATTCAGATATTTACATGACGCAATAGTACGGTGTTGTCTTGTCGATGGATTCCACAAAACATATGTTTTGTAATCCCTATGTTTCATTAATAATACTAAGCCATTATATAAGCATAAGATATGAACATATTTGTATCCCTTTAGAGGAAACTGTTGTTTTTCTTTGGCAATTTGAGGATTTTTCAAGTTCGTAAGCTTGAATTCACCAGTATAAAACACCTGTAACAACAATTTTTTGCGTCCCAATGCTTTAGATTGATCACATTGAGCTTTCTTGAATTCTTTGTCGGATATTATAGTATTCCATGGCTTAGATACAGATCGAAAACGTAACAAAGATTTGACAGGTAGCCTTATATCACATGGAATATTAATGGCTGATTTCATCTTTGACATTACGTGTAATGAGCATTGCTGTTGGAGAAGAATGGCGTAGGAAAGAGCATTTTATTAGGGTTTATTTTATATAATTTGATTATGTAAAAAAGGAAAATAATTCCGTCTAGCAATCAGAGAAGGAAAATAGGATTTCAAGAAAGGAAAAATCCTTTTGGCCACACCGTTTTTGGCCAGATTGACCCAAATGGGGTTATTTAAGTAGTTTTAACATGAAAGATTTTAAGGGTTTAAACTCTATTTTCCATAAAAAAAAATTTTTTTTACGTATTTCCATCCATTTTTTTTTTGTAGTATACACCATATAATTCCAAATAATTCATCTATATACATGTATTTAATTGTGCATTTCGTATATGTTTAGTATTTGAGTATGTATTTCGTATTTTTTTTTAGTAGACCTTCAAAGTCCTACTATTTAAACACATGATACCCTACTTAACACTACAATAAATTTGATTATCTGTGACAAATTATTTTGTCACTTAAAGCTTATATTTCGTCACAAAAAAATTTTGTGATGAAAAATAATTCGTCAATTGCTCGTCCTTAAACGAGGATCATTAAAAGTATACAAAGACAACTTCGTGTTTTGTCGCTAAATATAGTTATATTAACAACGGAGTTTTTTTTTCATCCCCTTGTTCGTCAAAAAAATATAAAAAATTATAGCTGGTTATTTGTTTTCGTCACTAAAAATGTTATTAATGCCGACAAACGACCTTTGTCACTAATTATTTAGTTTAATTAGTAACGACATCAATTGTCTCTAAAGTTACGTATATTTCGTAATTGAATAAATGTAATTTTGTCACTGAAGATCGCCTTTTAGATACAAATAATATTTCGTTCCTAAATATACAAATTAGTGACAATTTTACTTTTATAAAAATAATTTACAATTTTGTAGTAAAAACTATCATCTGATCACTTAATATATTGCTTTTATCGACAAAAATATTTTTTATCATAAAATATCATAATTAGTGATAATTACAATAGTCACAAAGTATCACTACAACAAATTTTATTATCAATGACGAATTATTTTATCACTTAAAAGCCATATTTCATCACAAAAAATCTTTTGTGACAAAAAATAATTTGTCAATTTTTCGTCCCGAAAATACCGTCACTAAAAGTATACAAAGACAATTTTGTGGTTCATCGCCAAATTAAGTTATATTAGTGACACATTTTTTTTTCCCAAATGCCTAGTATTTATGACGAACTTGTTTGTCAAAATAATATAAAAAATTTGTCGCTAATAGCGTATTTTAGTCATTAAAAAGATTATCAATGCCGACGAAACTACCTTGTCACTAAATATTTAGTTTGATTAGTGACGACATCAATTGTCTATAAAGTTATATGTGTTTCGCAGTTAAATTAACGTTATTTCGTCAGTAAACACTACCATTTATGTACAAAAAATATTTCGTCCCCAAATATATAAATTAGTGACAGCTTTGCTATTACAAAAAATAATTTATAATTTGTAGTTGAAAACTATTATGTCGTCATTAAAAAATATATTTTTTTTTACAATATTAGTTAAAATTATCATAAAATCCGAATAGTGAAAAGATCATTTTCGAACACTTAATATTTTTGTAACTAAATGTGGTCAAATTATGATGAATTTGATGACGTCAAAATTCATCCATAGTGGTACTATTTATAAGTAGAATTTACCTAATTTTCCATTAATTCAAGAATTTATTATTTACTAAAAGGAAATAACATAATAAAACATGGAAGGTAACAACAAAAATTATCATCTATGATGACATAATTTAGAACTGGTACTATATTGAGATAATATCTCATTACAAACTCCTTAAAATAAATACTAGAATAAAATAAAATTTATTTAAAACCATGAGGTCAAGTAGAAATACAATAAATTGAGAAATAAAAAAATTTGTTGCTTCTTCAAACGCTACTTTAACCACTTGCCTAATACCTTTGCTCTTGAATAAATTTAAACTTTCATGTACTTGTTGAAGAAAAAAACAATTTTAGTACATTTGATCGGTAGAAAGGTACTTAGTCGAAGTTAGACAGTAAATATTAATTCTTCTTTGACAAATAACCACAAGAATTAAGACGAAGAGATATTAAATTAGGATTACTTAATCTCTCAAAAAATAAAGAATATTAGACATTTCTGCAGTAGAATTAAATCAATAAGAACTTACAAATACGTACACGTAATATATCATTTGGAGAAAATCAAAATTGTATTGCCCTACAATTAAAAAAAAAGATATTCCATGTGAGAGATGCAACAGAAAAAAATTGAAGTATAGTTAGTATTTCTTAACTTAGATTGAGGATTTGTACCAAAGCAAAATAGGAGCCAGAATTGGCTTTGCGTCTTAAAACGCCCATCACGCAAATTTGATCTTTTATGTTATTAAATCAACAAAAGAATTCGGACAAAAATCAAGCATTATAGAATACAAGAATTTGTGTGTGTGTGAAAGAGAAAGAAATGAAATTAATGTAGGTAATATAGCAGATCTAAATGGTGCAATAATTTGATAGGGAGATGAATATCACATAAAGAGTTAGGAGAGAAATAGGGGAGAAATTGGAAATGAAGAGGCGACACTACAATTAAAAGAGGGATTTGGAACACAAAAAAGAAAAAGAGGGAAACTTGCCGCTTTTTTTTTCTTGTAAACTTTGAAAAAAATAAAAACGAACATTGTCTTTCATTACAGACAAAAAACTATCAATAGTGAAAAAAATATTTTAATAACCATGAGAACGTTGTTGTCAATTTATTTTCACTTTAAATTTATTATGTTACCAAAATACTACAAGATTAAATTTTTGCTAACAAGAAAAAATTAATGATTAAAAGTTTATTGTGTATATCAATGGTTAAATCACAAACTTCATAAGTTAAAACACAAATAAAGTAAAATATATCCAACATGAAAGTCTAATGGAAATACAAGAATATATATATGTGTATAGTAGCCAACATATAATTTCATTCATTAATGTCATGCGTATATTGATAGTGACCATGTAATTACGTTTATGGATCCACTAGTCAATTGACACCGATCATTATATTTTGGGATATAATTAGCAATTTAATTATAAAATTGTTATAAAATAATAAAAGAATAAGAGCAATATTGCAGAAAAAAGAGAGAGAGAAAATTCTTATTGAATTTTGGGATGATTTACTGTCACGACCCAAACCCCGGTCGTGATGGCGCCCAACACCTTGTTAGGCAAGCCCGACCATTTTCACATTTTCCATCCCAATTATCAACTCAATTATTCCAAATTTGGTAAAATATCCTGATTTCATAATAATGATAAGAGTGCGAAAATCAAAAACAACCGAAATAACAGCCCAACAAGATATGGTGTCACAAGTCTGAGCCTCTAAACATCTGAATAATATCCTATACAACCATGTCTAAAGCAGAAGTACAAAAATAACGGGAAGGAGAGATCAGGTCCTGCGGACACCGGCAGCTACCTCGATAACTCCGCAGTAAGGTGAAACAGCCGCAATATATATATATATATATATATATATATATATATATATATATATATTTTGCGGCTGTTTCACCTCACTGCGGAGTTATCGAGGTAACTGCCGCGTCCGCAGGACCCGATCTTTCCTTCCCGTTATCTCTTGTACTTCTGCTTTAGACTTGGTTGTATAGGATATTATTCAGACGTTTAGAGGCTCAGACTTGTGACACCAGATCTTGTTGGGCTGTTATTTCAGTTATTTTGTTTTCCGCACTCATCTTATCATTATGG
>MU669210.1:60674-82722 GCA_026770625.1 Nicotiana glauca
CCCGCGCTCACTGTGGGTGTGCAGACTCCGGAGGGGCTCCTTCAGCCAAAGCGCTATCAATAAGGCCTTAAAGCCTGAATAGTATCAACACAAGGCCTGAAAGCCTACTCTCAATACACTCGAGGCCTGAAAGCCTCCTCACACAACACTCGAGGCCTGAAAGCCTCCTCACATCACTCATCTTGCCCTCACATATGGCCCTCGGCCCCAATCAGTCCAAAAATAGTCAAAAGCCCCTCGGGCATCAATGAAACAGTGATACTCAGCTCAAATGATAGTTCAAATATCAATTAAAACTCCAAATTTTAGAAAAATATAGCTGAGTTCATAAAACAGTGTAAATCACACGAACCGAGTTCAAATAATATTTCAAATAGTGAGGGAAACAGTTATGGCAGTTCATAAAGAGTTCAAACAATTGACATTAAGCCCCAAGTATGGCAATGAGCCCAAATCAATATGATAACAACGAATCATTTGCAATTACGCGGTAAATATCAACAATCGGGACGGACCAAGTCACGATCCCCAATGGTGCCCTACCCTACGCTCAGGTCCAGCGTGCAAGTCACCTCAATACAGCACTATGATGTGCAAATCTGGGGTTTTAAACCCTCAGAATGTCATTTACAAATATTACTCACCTCTAGCCGGCCGATAATCTAGCTTGCCAAGCCTTTCGCTCTCGTATCTACCTCCTCGAGCGTAGAATCTGATCAAAACTATAAGGGATACATCAAAATAGGCTAATGGAACATAACCCAATCGAAATAACTCGAAAAACACCCAAAAATACGAAGTTGCCAAAACCCGAGCCCCGGGCCCGCTTCTTTAAAAATTACAAAATTTACATTTTCAGAATCCCCGTCTCCCCACGAGTCCGTGCATATAAAATTTATCAAAAATCGGAGTTCGAATGAGCCACCAAATCACGATTTTACATAGCAAAAATCCAAGCCCTAACTTCCTCAATTTATACCCAAATTCAGAGAATTAATGGAAGATTCTTTGATAAAATGATGCATTAAGACCACGGGACTTACCTCCAATCACTTCCCGATGAAATCCCCTTCAAACTCTATCACTTAGCTCTCAAAGTATGCACCAATGGAGGAAAATATGAAGGGGTTCGCGACTGAAATGATATTAATAACCCTTCTGTCGCCCAGTTCTATCTCTACGCGATCGCAGCCCTTGGCATGCGATCGCAATGAACAAAAATCTAGGCCTCCCAAAATGCTCTATGCGATCGCACAACTAACCCATGCGATCGCATATCATCCAAACTTGCAACTATACGATCGCAAAACACACTACGCGAACGCGGAGAATAAACTCTCAGACCTATATGATCGCAACCCCCTATTACGCGATCGCATAGCACAAACTCAGGCCCCCTCTTCCATCCTTCTATGCGATCGCAATGACACCTATGCGGTCGCATAGAGGAATCTTCTGCAACATAAACCAGCAGCAATCACACCTCCCAATATGCTAAAATTGATCCGTTTGAACCCCCGGATTCACCCCGAGGCCCCCGGGACCTCAATGAAAACCACCAACCTACTCCAAGACACGATACGAACTTGTTCCAATCATAAAAACACATCCTTAAACACAAGAATCATCAAATTAAGGCGGATTCAAGCCTAAGTTTCAACTAAAACTTCTGAAACCTACATTCAATCAAAAACCCGACCAAACGATGTCCGAATGACCTGAAAATTTGCAGAAATACCCAAAATCACCTAATGAAGCTACTGCAACTGTCAGAACTCCATTCTGACTCCCGGATTAAAAGCTCACCTATCGATCGGAATTCGCCAAAATTCCAACTTCGCCAATTCAAGCCTATTTCTACACCAGACCTCCAAATTCAATTCTGACCGCTCTCCTAAGTCACAAATCAACACCCAAAGCTAACCGAACCATCAGAATTCGATTCCGAGCCTTCTAACTCACAAGTCAATGTCCGGTTGACTTTCCCAAACTATTCCTTCATCAAAGAGACTATTTATCCCATTTCCTACCAAACTCGATCCAAATTGACTCAAATTCACCAAATACATATATTGAAACATGAACAAGCATATAACGAGGAAACGGGGTGGTAACTCACGTGACGACGAATCGGGTCGTCACATTTATAATGGGGTAAGACCCCTCTATTTATAGGAGAAAAATGACTTAGTCACAAAGTAAAACTTTCTACAATATAGACATTCACTCTAAATAGAATTCTATTCATAACACTCCCCCTTGAATTTCTACTCAATAAGTAATGTGCCTCATTAAAACCTTAACTAAAAGAAAACCCAATGGGAAAAAAATTCTAGAAAAGGAAAAAGAGTACATATGTTTAGAAGTGCGTCTATTGGTTGCCTCGTTAAAAACTTTGCAAGGAAAACCCAGTAGGACAAAACCTTGTAAGTAAAAAAGAGCGCAACGCGCAATAACTCCCCCTGATGAGAGCATTAATTCACATCCTTGAGCCTTCACATCCCCATCTTGTTCACTAGCTTCTTGAAGGTTGACGTCGACAATGATTTTATATCAGTTTCAATGTATTTTCATAATGACATAACATAGGTATCTCTTCATTCATATATTCAGGTACCTGAACCTCTCATGAGATATTATGAAATGTTATGTCATGTGATCTTCTAGATCACTTGCCTCCTTTGTTATGATCATTTTGATCATTTGCTCATCTTCTTTATCAAGAAATTTATTTTAAACCGATTGTCTATATGCTTTAAGCTTACCATAGACTTTGTCCTTCTAGGACTTAATATGAGCATTTGCAATGAGAATATAGTTACTTTCTTTGGGCTAGCAAATGCCTCTGGCATGCTTTGCAATAAATTGCACATGAATTATCATTTTATGAAGTTCAAGTTCATATTATTTTATTCAAGGATCTAGATGTATAAATGATAATTTATTCCATGTAACTTTTTCTCAACTATTGTATCTTGTCTCCCCCTCATGTTAGAAAAACTAACTTGTTTCCTCAACTTTGAGAACCCATCTTTGTGCGTTATGGTGTTAATCAAAATATACACCGCACATAAATAATAATAAGATGGAATTATTTGGTTCCTGACCCTGAACCACTTGTGAGGGGAGAAAATAATATACTTTGGTATATAACGTATATCAAACTGATATAGATAACTTTGTTCTCATAAGCAATTATTTAGCTATTAAGTGGAGGCACTCAATAAATTATTTTGCTAAACCAACTGTGATGTAGACCAACTTATCAAGATGAACTTCTTGAATAGAAAATCTGGAATATGCTCTAAATTAAATTATTGAGCAAGTTACCTCGCAAACACCAGGTTGCGGGTTAATAATAATCGCACATGCAACCATCTCATAGATGCATCTTATGTGGTATACATGGCAGGTGAATGGGCCCTATTCACCTTTGATATTTCCAGCATTCATGGGATTCAATCCCAATTTTAATTGGTCTACTAATTAATGAGAACAAACAATGTAAGAGAATTCGTAAAGAACTTTCTAGTTCTTTAATATTTACCCATGTGAATTCTCTTTTATTTTTGCACATCATACTTAAATTGATATGGCTAAATCAATTATGCCAACTGAATAAATTATCAATATTGATAAACTTCAGATTTACACCATGATGTGTGCAATTATGAATAAACTCTAAGTTTATTACGATATGGGTTTTATATCAATAAAATATCCACTTCATTGTGGTATTCTTTTATTTATGTACTACAAATTGGAAAATAAAGCATGTAGCTTTTCACATACATATTATCCCGCTACAAGTTGTAGTAATAGAAGATATTAAATCTTTCCTTTATTTATAGTCTCAATATAATCAACCGCTTTCGTGAATACTTTGGAAATTGAATATGTTTCTTTGAGACTTACTACAGCACAATACCTTATTGGTAATCAATTGTGTTTCTCCAAAATAGTGGTAATTGGCTCTTTCAGAGCTCTCAATTAATTTTGTACTACCACATATTCATCAACACCCATATGGTGAATCTCTTTGTAAGAGAAAGTCATACCATTATGGTTATGGTCAAAATTAAATGTGCAAGTTCTGTTCTTGCGTTATCGTTGTCTTTTAATAATCACAATGCCAAAATATTTTGGCGTACAGTAGGTACGTGACCAATGACCATTCATGCCATAATAATGACATTATTTTCTTATATCATCTCAAACCTCCTTCTAGAGGTGAGTGTGGTATATTCGCTACCACTAGCACGTTCATATTCTTTGAAGAATGAATATGTATTCGTAAATCAAATGTTGTCACATTCATATCATGAATGGACGATAATCATCTATATGTGCTTTATAAAATCTCATGTCAAATCGATGACAAATATTACTTTCACATAGTGAAGGATTATTTTGAGAATCCTTATTATTCTCAGTATCACAATGATGATGATTGTAATTTCGTCTATTGCCACGTCCACATCCATTGATACCTTCATAGTAATAATTTTGTCTTCTTTCAGACTTATCACATACTGCTATCACATTCTCTAAAGGGAATGAGAATGGAGCAAATTCAATGGAACGGGTTTTTAATTCTTTGCCCACAATCATACATGAATTTAATCATGACAAGGCATATAAATTTTACCACTTTGGGTGGTTATAATTTCTTTCAAACTCCATTAGAGTTGCAAACAAAATTTATCGTCTTTGCTTGTATTTAAAATCAAATTATAGAATGTTAAGAATTTGAAAGAGAAAAGTAAAATACTTACCTTAAATCTAGAATTTAATCATGAAGGAAGTTCATAGAATAATTGACAATCATTATGCTCAATCCCAAAGCTTCTACTCCATTTGTTAGAGTCTCGTGATGATAACGTGTTATAAAATAATAAAAGAATAAGAGCAATATTGCAGAGAAAAGAGAGAGAGAATTCTTATTGAATTTTGGGATGATTTACAATGGGGTAAGACCACTCTATTTATAGGAGAAAAATAACTTAGTCACAAAGTAAAACTCTCTACAAGATAGACATTCATTCCAAATAGAATTCTATTCATAACAGAAATATAAATAATAAATAGGTATTGATGCTAGTTAATTATATTGTTGCGCTTTTTATCTAGTTACATTCAACGTCTATATATATAATAAGTAGATATTGATAGCGATGATAAATTATATTTACTATGGTTCCACTAGTTAATTGACACCAATTGTTATATTTCGGGATTTAATTAGCAATTTAATTATGAAATATAAATAATAAGTAGATATTGACACTAGTCAATTACGTTGTTGCATTTTATATATAGTTACATTGAACGTTTATATATATGTGTATAATATCCAACCTATAATTTCATTCATTAATGCCATGCGCATATTGATAACGACCATATAATTACGTTTACTATGGTTCCACTAGTCAATTGACACCAATCATTATATTTTGGGATATAATTAGCAATTTAATTATAAAATATAAATAATAAGTTGTTATGGATTCATATTTTCTTGCACCACCGAATTTTCTTGGTTTGAATCCATTTTTTAGATAGGGTAAAATATCCACTTGACTTGGTTTGATATGAAGGAAGTATAATAAATCGTATACCGTATTTGTTTTTAAGAAAGGAAGAAAATATAATAATTTGTATACACACTAAATCGTATAATTTGTATAAACATAAAATACACATAAATACAATAAAAATACAAATATAATACACAAGACTCTTCATCTCCCAACATTTAATTTTCGCATACTTCAAAACTTGGAATTTAATTTTGTACATTAGAAGGAAAAATGTAGACTAATTAGTTGGAGAATCATTTATTTCTTTTCACTGATGTGGCCAAAGTTGGGTCACACCAGTGTGGTCGTTTAGCATCTTCCTTCAAGAAATTATAGGTGTGAGGAAAACGGATTCTTTAATTTCCTTTTAGTAGAACAAAAACGGTGACAAACAAACGTTAGAGTTAATGAAGAGACCTAAAATCCATATATAAAAAGAGTTCAAGTTATATGCATCAATAATATAAAAAATTCCTTACACTATTAATCCTGATCATCTCGGATTTTCTTCCTACTGTATCGATTACTGGGCCACACTTTGTTTTTCCCCTTTTAAATTAGGTAAAAAAAGTCTAAAACAAAAGGAATGAACATTCATATTGGGAATGCATAGAGGGAGTGTGCCTCCTCTTGTTGCTTATCTTTTTATTTTATTTTTAATTGCAATAATCACAATGAAAAAATGAAAGAGAAAAACTTGTCAAAGAAATTTTTTTTATGTTTAAGTTTAAAAGCATATGGCAATTGTAGATGCATGTGTACCAAAAACATTTTAATTAGTGAATAAAGTAGTTACTTCACTTATATTTTATACCAAATATTAATTAAGAGATTGCAGTAATCTAGGTAATCCATATTAGGATTTGTTAATGAAGTTTATGATCTTCAGGTTATTAATTTGACAGTATAAACTAGAGGAGGATTTACTTATCAAATCAAAATGAAGAATATGGGTAAACTATTTATTAATCATTTAGCAAAATATGGAAAATAAATATTTATTGTAACAAATTCGTAAGTTTAAGCTTAATATAAAATTAAAACAAATTAAAGAAAATGGAGAAAAGAAAGGAAAAAATGTGTTAGTAGCTATAAACTCAAGAAGGAAGGCTCTTTTGCTCGAAGCCATATGTATTCAAGGGTGTCACTATAACGACCCGACTGGTCGTTTTGCGCTTTAGAACTCCGTTCCCTTAAATAAATTCTCCCGTACTTGCTTTAGCTAATTTACGACCTGCGGGGACAATTGGTGCGGGAATTGGAAGAGTTTTGAGTAAAAGATATGTTCATTTGCTCCTTTAAGATTTTCTTAAAAGGCCAAGTTTGACTTCCTTCAACTTTCTTAGGAAACAGACTCGGATTCGTGATTTGACGGTCCTGGAGAGTCCGTAACAAAATATGGGACCAAGGCGTATGTCCGGAATCGAATTTCGAGGTCCCTAGCCCGAGTAATGAATTTTTATGTGAAATTGTTAAACTGAAGTTTTAAAGAATTAAAGAAACTAAGTATTCATTGATTTCCTAGGTACCGGTCTCGGATTTCGGTTCTGAAGCTTGGTACAGGTATGAAATATCAGTTAAGACTTACTCGTAAAATTTGGTGTCAATCTGAGTAGTTTAAGGGCATTTGACCCGTCAGAAGAGAATTAAGAATTTGAAGTTCAATAGTTTGATCCATTTGGTTTTAGGATGTTATTCCTAGATTTAGCGTGATTTTGAGTGATTTGAGGGTTCGAGTAGGTCCGCCTCGTGATTTTTGACTTGTCAGTATGTTCGGGCGGGGCTCGGGAGCCCCGAGTGTCAAACGAGCGAGGTTCGAGCGAAGTTAGAAAGTTGAGGAATAGCTGAAGCATTGCTGCTTCTGTCATAACCGCATCTGCGGTTCTTGGACCGCAGATGCGGTTAGGCCTTCCCAGAAGCGGCCAAGGGAAAACTGCAGAAGAGGTCATGAAACTACAGAAGCGGTTCCACTTAAGCAGATATTCGACCGCAAAAGCGGTCCAGCCTAATTAGGCCAGAACCGCAGAAGCGGCCCAAAATCACAGAAGTGGAAATCTCTGGGGGTAGAGAGTTTATTTAATTCGAACTCAAAGCCATTTTTATCATTTCACACTCCACACTTTGGCGATTTGGGTGCTTCCAAAGAGAGGGTTTCAACATAACATTGCAAGGTAAGTGATTCCCATTCACCCTTAGTTTAAATACATGTACATTAGGTAGATTAAACACTAAAACTAAGTAAAATCAAGGGTTAGAGCTAGACCTAGGGTTTTAATAAAACTAAGATTCATTCATTTAATTTTCTATGTAATGAACTAGAAATGATATATTATCGATCTTTAGGTTGTAGAGAACAACTTCATACGAAAAATAGCAGAATCCGGGCACGTGGGCTCGGGGTCGGAATATAGGAAACTTGTGAAAGGGAGTGGAAAATGGCTTAAATAGCTAGAATTTGATCTTGTAAACTTATATTGACTAATTCTTACTTCCTTTAACTAGTTTGTGATAGTTTGGCTCCGACTTGAGGGCTTGGACTTGTTTTTAATATTGGAAGTGCGCTTTGGAGCGATGTGAGTCTCCTTTCTAACCTTGTAAGAGGAAATTGTCCCCATAGGATTAATAAATGAGAATTTGCCGCTAAATGCAGGGCCTACGTACGTACTAGGTGACGAGAGGTCGTGCGTAGCTACTATGATGCTAATTGTTTGGGTAGTCTAGGACCCACATCATGCCTAATTTGAAGGTATCTTTTAATTAAATTTCCAACATGATTATTTATGATAGGCTAGAGACTTAAGAGAAACGAAAAGTGAACATATGAACTTGTTGAACCTTTGTAAGAATTTCCTTGTATGAAAATGAGCCTTGTATTCATCCCTGATGTTTTCGTGATATTTATGGATCGGGCCGATCGCCTCAGTGAAAATAGATGCATCTATGGTACGGGCCATTCGACCCTTGGCAATACACAGTTTATTTTCCGTTGTAGCGGGCCGTCGACCTCGGCGTGATTGCACATGATATATATTCTTAGCTTAGACGCGACATGATTACTTGCTAAGTATGTAAAAAAAAAAGGAAGAATGATAATTAAGTATGGTCAAGAACATGATTATGACTTTTCATTTTAACTTGTTGTTATTGGAAACTCTTCATTCTTTGCATAGCACATTATTATTATATTATCTTGACCGTAGCAGGTATCAAGTCGACCTCTCGTCTCTACTTCTTCGAGATTAGACGGGATACTTACTCGGTACATATTGTTTATGTACATACTACACTTTTGTACTTAAATGTACAGGATCTGAGATAGGTGGATCCGATTATCATTCTGGTGCGCGCCTATGAGCGGACTTGGGACTTCCACCATGAGCTGCTTTTCCCTCCATGTTGATCTGCAGCCGAAGAAGTCCTTCCTTTGTATTTTTGTTATTTTCTGTCTATTCAGATTTAGATAGTAGGATATTAGGATATTCTTTTGAATGTGTATTCTACTAGTTGCCTGTAGCTTGTGACACCAGGTTCCGACACACACTTGGTAGATTATTATTTTGGGGTTGTGTACTTATATTATTTACAGCATTTCATCCTTTTGGTTTAAATTTCAAGTCAAGTGTTTATTCCACTTATTTTTAATTAGAAGTAACATAAGAATTTTAGTAATGTTTCCACAGTGGCTTGACTGAAAAGGGTGTCGGGCGCCCTCATGACCCATTGTGGAATTGGGTCGTGACAACATGGTATTAGAGCACTAGGTACACGTAGGTCTCACCAGTTATGGGAAAACCTGATAGAGTTTTGTTGATCGGTACAGAGACGTTTGTATTTATCTTCGAGAGGCTATAGTCTATTAGGAAAGACTACTCTTTATTCATTTCCTGTCGTGCAGTGCTTAGTGTACAAAATTTTCCTCTTCTATTCTCTCACAGATGGTGAGGACTTGTACTGCTGACGTTCCGGACCCGAGAGGAGCTACTCCCTCTATTGTTAGAGGTCGAGGCAGAGGCCGGGGGAGGGCCGGCCCACGGTAGGGGACAAGGGCATCCAAGAGCCGTTCCAGTTTCAGCACTTGTAGGTCCTGCGAGGGATCCCATCATTGAGGAGCAGGGCGAGGTGCCTACAGCTGAGCCTACCCCTGTGGATTTCATGATAGCGCCGGGATTTCAGGAGGTCATGGGTTGCATGCTACGGTTCATGGACACTATGACTCAGGCTAGTTTATTTCCAGCTGACCCAGTTGGTTCACAAGCAGGGGGAAGCCCAGACCCCTACTGCTCAGACTCCAGGTCATGCAGCTGCAGTATACCAGACTCCGGGTGCACTACCCGCATATGGGGCTCAGCCAATTCCTGCATTGGCACCCCAGCCCAGGCCAGTTGTGGACGGTGATCCGCATAAGTTATTGGATAGATGGACCAGGCTGCACCCCCTAGTCTTCGGGGGTAAGCGTCGTGAGGATGCCCAAGACTTCATTGACAGGTGCAGGGACAGACTACACAACATGAGGATATTAGAGTTGCATGGAGTTGACTTCACTACTTTTCAGCTTGAGGGTAGGGCCCGTAGATGGCGGCAGTCTTATGCCCTTAGCAGGCCAGCAGGTGCTCCTCCTCTCACCTGGGGTCAGTTCACACAGTTATTCCTTGATCGGTACATTCCACCCTCTAAAAGGGAAGAACTAGGTCATCAGTTTGAGCATCTAGAGCAGGGTCAGATGTCAGTGACCGATTATGAGGCGAGGTTCTCTGAACTGTCTTGCCATGCACTTATGATACTCTCCAGAGAGGCAGAGAGAGTACGGAGTTTCTTTGCGGGGTAACACCCCACTATCCGGTTGGGTATGGCCTAAGAGGTAGAGATGGGCACAGGGTATCTGCTAGTACTTGAGATTACTCGCAGGATTGAGGGTTACCATCTGAGGGGTAGAGAGCAGATGCAGCAGGATAAGAGGGACAAATTCTTCGGGGAGTTCAGAGGTGCCCCAGCTAGGGGTAGAGGTTAGTTTGGGAGGGGTCAGCCTAGCAGGCCCCCAGTTACTGCACCACCACCTGCTCGGAGTGCTCCAATGCGCTCCTATTTTAGCGTCATGCTAGATAGCTCTTATCGCCCGCCAGCTATTCAGAATTTATCTAGTGGGTATCCAGGTCTTCCGGATTCTTCCAGTTCTTATTTCATTGCTATGCCAGAAAGTTCATACCGCCCACCGGCTATTCAGGCTTCTTCTAGTAGGTCTTCTGGTTTTCAGAGTCAGGCATCCGGATAGCAGGTCACTATACCACATTGTTTTGATTGCGGAGACCTGGGTCACATGGGAGACACTACCCCAGGCTTAGGGGCAAGGCAGTGCAGTAGGGGCAGCAGCCCATGACTCAAGCACCAACAGCCCAACCACCTAGAGGTGGAGGACAAACTGGTAGAGGCCGTCCCAGGGGTGGAGGCCAGACGGGGAGAGGTCAGCCAACTACTACTCAGTCAGATGGAGGCTAGACAACCGGTGCTTCAGCTAGATTCTATGCCCTTCCGGCCAGGCCAAATGCATTGGCCTCAGATGCCATTATCATAGGTATTATTTCCGTCGGTGGTAGGGATGCTTCGGTATTGCTTGACCTGAGGTCTACTTATTCATATTTATCATCTCTGTTTGCTCATTTCTTGGTTATTTCTCCTGAGCCTTTGGGTGTTCCTGTTCATGTGTCCACTCCTGTGGGTGATTCTGTGGTTGTGGATCGAATCTACTGATCTTGTGTGGTTACTTTCTGTGGTTTCGAGACTAGAGAAGATATTCTGTTGCTTGATATGATTGATTTTGAGGTCATCCTGCGCATGGATTGGTTGTCTCCATATCACGCCGTCCTTGATTGCCATGCCAAGACTGTTTCACTAGCGATACCAGGTTCACTGAGATTGGAGTGAAAGGGTTCCACGGTTGATATGCCTAGCAGGGTTATTTCATTCCTGAAGGCTCGACACTTGGTCAAAAAGGGGTGTTTGGCTTATCTAGCACATGTTCGAGACGTCACCACGGAGTCTCCGACGATTGATTCAGTGCCAGTAGTCCGAGAGTTCACCGATGTTTCTCCTTCTGATCTTCCTGGCATACCTCCGGATCGAAATATAGATTTCTGTATTGATTTTGCTCCAAGCACTCAGCCTATATCTATTCCACCATATTGTATGGATCCTAAGGAGTTGAAGGAGATGAAGGAGTAGTTAGAAGAGTTGCTAGCAAAGGTGTTTGTTAGGCCCAGTGTATCACCTTGGGGTGCTCCAGTGCTATTTGTGAAGAAGAAGGATGGGACCATGCGGATGTGCATTGATTACCACCATATAAATAAGGTCACCATCAAGAACAAGTACTCGTTGCCTCGTATAGATGATTTGTTCGACTAGCTGCAGGGATCTAGGGTGTTCTCTAAGATTGACCTGAGGTCCGGGTATCATCTGCTGAAGATTCGGGACTCGGATGTTCCGAATACTACATTTAGGATTAGATATGGCCACTATTAGTTTCTAGTGATGTCCTTCGATTTGACTAATGCGCCGATGGTATTTATGGATATGATGAACCAGGTATTCAGGACTTATATTTATTACTTTGTTATCTCCTTCATTGACGACATCTTGATATACTCACGTAGCTTGGGGGAGCACAAGCAGCATTTGAGAGTAGTGCTTCAGACCTTGCGAGAGTAGAAGTTGTATGCTAAGTTCTCCAAGTGTGAGTTTTGGCTTGAGTCAGTGTCATTCTTGGGGCATATTGTGTCTGGAGAGGGTATTAAGGTAGATCCCAAGAGGATTGAGGTAGTTCATAGTTGGCCACATCCCACTTCAGTGACAGAGATCAGGAGTTTCCTGGGTTTAGCGGGTTATTATAGGTGATTTGTGCAGGGTTTCTCATCTATTGCATCAACTTTGACTAGACTAACCCAGAAGGGTACCCTATTCATTTGGTCCAATGATTACGAGGAGAGCTTTCAGAGGCTCATGGTAGCTTTGACTACGGTGCCAGTTCTTGTGTTGCCTTCCGGTGTAGGGATGTATACTGTATATTGTGATGTTTCACATGCTGGTTTGGGATGTGTATTGATGCAGGAGGGGCGAGTTATTGCATATGCGTTACGTCAGCTGAACGTTCATGAGAAGAATTACCACGTGCACAATCTGGAGTTGGCAGCGATTGTTCATGCTCTTAAGATATGGAGGCACTATTTGTATGGGGTGCCTTGTGAGGTTTATACCGATCACTATAGCTTACAACATCTGTTCAAGTTGAGGGACCTTAATTTGAGGCAGCGCAGGTGGCTTGAGTTACTAAAGGATTATGACATTACCATTATTTATAATCTGGGCAAGCCGAATATAGTCGGAGATGCCTTGAGTAGAAAAGCGGAGAGTATGGGTAGCCTAGCATTCATTCCAGCGGAGGAGGGGCCACTAGCCTTGGACATTCAGTCCTTGGCTAACATACTTGTGAGGTTGGACATTTTGGAGCCCAGTTGAGTTCTAGCTTGTGTGGTTGCTCAGTCTTTGTTATTAGGGCAGATTAAGGCCCGACAGTACGATGATCCACATTTGGAGGTTCTCAGAGAGATGGTGCTTCAGGGAGGTGCCAAAGAGGTTTCTATTGGCGAGGATGGTATGTTGCGGCTTCAGGGCCATCTATGTGTCCCTAATGTTGATGGGCTCAGGGAGAGTATTCTAGAGGAGGCCCACAGTTCGAGGTACTCCATTTATCCGGGTGCCACGAAGATGTATCATGACTTGAGACAGCATTATTGGTGGCGTAGGATGAAAAAAGATATCGTGGAGTATGTAGCTAAATGTTTGAATTGCCAGAAGTTCAAGTGTGAGCATCAGAGGCCAGGTGGCCTTCATCAGCGGATGCCCATTCCGGAGTGGAAGTGGGATCGCGTCACCATGGATTTCTAGTTGGGTTGCTGCGGACCTTGCGGAAAATTGATTCAGTATCGGTCATTATGGATAGGTTGACTCAGTCGGCCTATTTCATTCCTATGGCGACTACCTATACAATAGAGAGATACAGTCAGATTTATATTTCGGAGATAGTCCGATTGCATAGTGTGCCGGTCTCCATCATATCAGACAGAGGCCCTCAGTTCATTTCCCATTTCTGGAGAGCCTTTCAGAGTGAGTTGGGGACCCACGTAGATCTTAGTACGACATTTTATCCTCAGACCAACGGGCAGTCGGAGCGGACAATTCAGATTTTAGAGGATATTCTCAGAGCATGTGTGATTGACTTTAGAGGGCAGCGGGATCAGTTCTTGCTGTTAGCAGAGTTTGCATACAATAACAGCTATCAGTCCAGCATAGAGATGGCCCCGTATGAGGCTTTAAATGGTCGACATTGTCGTTCTCCTATCAGGTGGTTTAAGCCTGGTAAGGCTAAGTTGCTCGGTACAGATTTGGTACAGGATGCCTTGGATAAGGTAAAGCTGATTCAGGAAAGGCTCCGCACAGCTCAGTCCAGAAAGAAGAGTTACGCGGATTAGAAGGCACGTGATGTATCATTCATGATAGGCTAGAAGGTTCTCTTGAAAGTCTCACCGATGAAGGGCATTATGAGGTCCGGGAAGAAGGGCAAGCTAAGCCCAAGGTTTATTGGTCCCTTTGAGGTGTTGAGGCAAGTTGGAGAGGTTGCCTGTGAGCTTGCTTTACCTCCCAGTCTATCGGGAGTTCATCCAGTTTTTCATGTATCGATGCTTTGGAAGTATCATGCCAACGTATGACATGTGTTGGACTTCAGTACCATTGAGTTAGATGACAGCTTGGACTACGAGGAGGAGCTAGTCACCATTATTGATAGACAGGATCGGCAATTGAGATCCAAGAGGCTTTCTGTAGTGAGGGTCCAGTGGAGGGGCCAACCGGTCGAGGAGGCGACCTGGGAGTCCGAGGAGGACATGCGGAGCAGATATCCCCACTTATTCGGCAGTCCAAGAACTTTCTATATTCGTTCGAGGGCGAACGTTTGTTTAAGAGGTGGAGAATGTAATGACCCCGACTGGTCGTTTTGCACTTTAAAACCACGTTCCCCTAAATAAAGCCTCCCGTACTTTCTTTAGCTAATTTACGAACTGCGGGGGCGATTGGTTCGGGAATTGGAAGAGTTTTGAGTAAAGATATGTTCATTTGCTCCTTTAAAATTTTCTTAAAAGGCCAAGTTTGACTTTGGTCAACTTTCTTGGGGAACGGACCCGGATTCGTAATTTGACATACCCAGAGGGTCCGTTGGAAAATATGGGACCTGGGTGTATGCCTGAAATCAAATTTCAAGGTCCCTAGCCCGGGTAATGAATTTTTATGTGAAATTGTTAAACTGAAGTTTTAAAGAATTAAAGAAACTAAGTATTCATTGATTTCCTAGGTACCGATCTCGGATTTTGGTTCCGAAACTTGATACAGGTCTGAATTATCAGTTAAGACTTACCTGTAAAATTTGGTGTCAATCCGTGTAGTTTAAGGGTGTTTTGACCCGTTAGACGAGAATTAAGAACTTGAAGTTCAATAGTTTGATCCATTTGGTTTTAGGACGTGATTTCTAGATTTAGCGTGGTTTTGAGTGATCCGAGGGTTCGAGTAGGTCCGCCTCGTGATTTCTAACTTGTTGGTATGTTTGGGCGGGGCTCGGGATCCCCGAGCGTCAAACGAGCAAGGTTCGAGCGAAGTTAGAAAGTTGAGGAATAGCTAAAGCATTGTTGCTTCTGTCATAACCACATCTGCGGTTCTTGGACTGCAGAAGCGGCCAAGGGCAGGACCAGGGAAAATCGCAGAAGCAGTCATGAAATCGCAGAAACGGTTTTGCTTAAGCGGATATTCGACCGCAGAAGCGGTCCAGCCAAATTGGGCCAGAACCGCAGAAGTGGAAAAGGCGCCGCAGAAGCGAAAATCGCTGGGGGCAGAGAGTTCATTTAATTCGAACTCAAATCCATTTTTATCATTTCACACTCCACATTTGGATGATTTGGGGCTTCCAAAGTGAGGGGTTCAACATAACATTGCAAGGTAAGTGATTCTCATTCATCCTTAGTTTAAATAATGTACATTAGGTAGATTAAACACTAAAAACTAAGTAAAATCAAGGGTTAGAGCTAGACTTAGGGTTTTAATAAAACTAAGATTCAATCATGTAATTTTCTATGTAACGAACTAGAAATGATATATTATCGATCCTTAGGTTGTAGAGAACAACTTCCTTTGAAAAATCCCGAAATCCGGGCACGTGGGCCCGAGGTTAGAATTTATGGAACTTGTGAAAGGGGGTGGGAAATGGCTTAAATAGCTAGAATTTGATCTTGTAAACTTATATTGACTAGTTCTTACTTTCTTTAACTAGTTTTTGATCGTTTGGCTCTGACTTGAGGGCTTGGACTTGTTTTTAATAATGGAAGTGCTCTTTGGAGCAAGGCGAGTCTCCTTTCTAACCTTGTAAGAGAGAATTGTCCCCATAGGATTAATAAATGAGAATTTTCTGCTAAATGCGGGGGCTACGTACGTACTAGATGACGAGAGTCTGTGCATAACTATTATGATGTTAATTGTTTGGATAGTCTAGGACCCACATCATGCCTAATTTGAAGGTATCGTTTAATTAAATTGCCAACATGATCATTTATGATAGGCTAGAGATTTGAGAGAAACGAAAAGTGAACATATGAACTTGTTGAATCTTTGTAAGAATTTCCTTGTATAAAAATGAGCCTTGTATGCATCCTTGATATTTTCCTGATATTTATGGATCTGGTCAATTAGGTCGATCGCCTCGGTGAAAATAGATGCATCTATGGTACGGGCCGTTCGACCCTTGGCAGTGCACTGTTTATTTTTCGTGGAGCGGGTCGTCGACCTCGGCGTGATCGCGCATGATATATATGCTTAAGCTTAGACACGACATGATTACTTGCTAAGTATGTAAAAAAAAGGAAGAATGATAATTAAGTATGGTCAAGAACATGATTATGACTTTTCATTTTAACTTGTTATTATTGGAAACTCTTCATGCTTTGTATAGCACATTATTATTATATTATCTTGACCCAAGTAGGTATCAAGTCGACCTCTCGTCTCTACTTCTTCGATATTAGACGGTATACTTACTGGATACATATTGTTTATGTACACACTACACTTCTGTACTTAAATGTATACGATCTGAGACAGGTGGATCCGGTTATCATTCTGGTGCGCGCCCGTGAGCGGACTTGGGACTTCTACGGTGAGCTTCTTTTCCCTCCATGTCGATCTGCAGCCGAAGAATTCCTTCCTTTGTATTTTTGTTATTTTCTGTCTATTCAGATTCAGATTGTAGGATATTATGATATTCTTTTGGATGTGTATTATACTAGTTGCCCGTAGCTTGTGATACCAAGTTCTGGCACACACTTGATAGATTATTATTTTGGGGTTGTGTACTTATATTATTTACAGTATTTCGTCCTTATGGTTTAAATTTCAAGTCAAGTGTTTATTTCACTTATTTTTAATTAGAAGTAACATAAGAATTTTAGTTATGTTTCCGCAGTGTCTTGCTTAACAAAGGTGTCGGGCGCCCTCATGAACCATTATGGAATTCAGTCGTGACAGTCACGACCCCCGACCGGCTCGGTCGTTATGGTATCTCTCGTGAAGACAAGGCCATCCGACACAACACTTACATTAACCCTTTAATCATTAAGAGTCATTTTTTAAGCCTTTAATTAAACAATGTTTCATAATATAACTTTGAAATGAAAGTGTAGAATAAAAATACAAGCTCGACATCGGAGTGTCACGAGTCATGAGCATCTATCAAGGTCTAAATACAGCAATAGTCTAAAAATGTACTAAATACAGTAATAGCGATGAGAGGAAGGAAGCGGTGCTGCGAACGTCATGCAACCACCTTGCTAACTCTGATGACTCCGTGTCTGAGCAATCAACACCCGCTACTGGGTTTCGATATACCTGAATCTGCATATGAGGTGCAGGGATTAATGTGAGTACTCCAACCCAGTAAGTAATAAGAGTAAATAAAGACTGAGTAGTAGGAAACAATGAATCCACATTTATGTTAAACTCAATAAGCACAACAAGCTTTTAATTCAGAATACGAGTCAACCGTCTCATTTAAAATCTAGCTTTTGGTAAAAATCATTTAAAATAACTTCCAGCAATTTCAGT
Organism: Nicotiana glauca; assembly: GCA_026770625.1. Classification (NCBI taxonomy): domain Eukaryota; kingdom Viridiplantae; phylum Streptophyta; class Magnoliopsida; order Solanales; family Solanaceae; genus Nicotiana; species Nicotiana glauca. Next base: position 78,443 of record MU669210.1, read on the forward strand.
AGTGGTTCAATATCATTTTAAATAAAAAGGATGGAAACTATAATCGGCCCCTCGGGCAAAATATAGTTCGTAAAATAGCTCCTCGGGCAAACCGCAATCATAAATACCTCATAACTTGAAAATCTCAGTGTGAATAACCAATGCCAATCAGTGATTAAAATTCTGAACTTCTGATAAACCCCAGTTTAAATAAAAGTTGATTAAAAATATTTGTTCAACATTTCGACAGAAGCTCGATATAAAAATGAGTGAAAACAGTCACTAAATCAACATATTCGATAGAAAATCACTTTAAAGAGAAGTGAGAATCAACAAGTTCATAATCAGGCCCCTCAGGAAAACATCACTCATGTACATGTATGTATCTATCGCCCGTCGGGCTAGCCTCTCAGTCACTCATGACTCACTTCTACCAATCCGCACTCACACTCGGCACTCGCGCTCAATAGGTACTATATAGTAACCGCTGCATCGTGCAGCCCGATGCATATATCTCGTCGACGGCGCTCACTAGGAGTGTGCAGACTCCAGAAGGGTTCCTATAGACCAATCGCTATATCGCTGCGGCGTGCAGCCCGATCCAACATATTGCTGCGGCGTGCAACCCGAACCATATATATATTGCTGCGGCGTGCATCCCAATCCATAGATATATAATCCTCACAACTACGGCCTCGACCTCTCTCAGTCATTACCTTACCATCAGACTCTCAGTCTACATCACTCATCATTCTCACAATCAGACCCTCGGTCTATCTCAGTCATCATCTCACGATCACTCGGACCATCAGTGAAATAGGGAACTCAGCCCAAAACAGTTTCCATATTTTTAAGAATATAGTGATAAAGCCAGATTTGAGTAATAAACAAGTAAACCATGACTGAGGATATGCTTTCAAAGAAATAGAGTAAGAAAAGATAGTAAAAATGCCCTAATGGTCTCAACAAGCCGGCACAAGGCCCCAAACATGGAATATAACCCAAAATATAATAACATTAAACAATTAACTATCAAATACGCATTAAAATACTCGTTCGGGATGGACTATGTCACAATCCCCAACGGTGCTCTACCCCTCGCTCGTCATCTAGCATGTAAGTCACCTCAAAGTAACACAGCGATCTGTAAACCGGGCTTTCAAACCCTGAGGACAGTATTTACAATTATTACTTACCTCAATCCGAGCAAAATCCTACTCTGAAATGTCATTGCCCCTTGAATTGGCCTCCAGTCGACCCGAATCTAGTCACAGTTAATTCAATTCAGTCAATACTAATTATAGGAATTAATTCCACATGAAAATACTGATTTTCTAACAAAATTTGAAATTTAACTCAAAATTGCCCATGGGGCCCACGTCTCGAAATCTGACGAAACTCACAAAATCCGACAACCCATTCAACCACGAGTCTAACCATACAAAAATTACTAATTTTCGATAACATTTCGAGCCTCAAATCCTCAAATATATCCAAGAGCGTTTTCAAACTTTTCCAACTTAAAATTACCAATAAATAACAATGGATTTGGGTAATCTAACTAAAATTGAGTTAAGAACACTTATCCCCGATGTTTTTCTTGAAATTCTCTCAAAAAATTGCCTCACCCGAGCTCCCTTGGTCCAAAAATAAAAGAGTGAGACAAGTTTGGACTTTATTCTGCTGCCCAGGGATTTGTTCTTCGCGTTCGTGGTCCTGCTCTCGCGTTCGCGAAGAACAAAATTTTTAAAAATCATTTTTCCTACTATTATCGGACAGCCTCTAGTATAATAGCCATAACTTTTTATGCCGATGTCCAAATACTTACTATAATAAGTTGCTGGAAATTAGATTCAAAGAGCTACAACTTTTGTTTTTGAATCATCTCACAATTCATTGTAGATTGAGAGATACGAGTCTCCTAAATAAGACCTCCACAATAGAGTTTCTTCTTGTTCGCGAACGCTAGGCTCTCTTTGCGAACACGAAGGACAAAATCCCAGAAGCCAAATCCTTCTTCGCAAACGCGAGGGGATCCTCGCGGACGCGAAGAACAATACCAGATACCAGCTTCACTATTCAAAACAACCTGAAATGATCTGAAACTACCTCGAAACACACCCAAGGCCCTCGGGACCTCAACCAAACATGCCAACATATCCCATAATATTATTCAAACTTGTTCCAACCTTCGGAATTCTCAAAACAACATTAAAACACCAAATTTGCATTGAATTCAAGCCTAAGAATTTTAAGAACTTCCAAATTCCATTTTTGATCAAAAACCCAACCAAACCACGTCCGAATGACCTGAAATTTTGCACACACGTCATAAATGATGCAGGAAGCTACTGAAACTTCCGTAATTCTATTCCGACCCCTATATCAAAATCTCGCCTATCAACTGGAGAACGCCGAAATCTCAATTTCGCCAATTCAAGCCTAAACCTTCTACGAACTTCCAAAATACATTCCGATCACGCTCCTAAGTCCCAAATCACCTAACGGAGCTAACCAAATCATAAAAATTTTGATTTAAGATCATATACAAACAAGTCAAATCTTGGTCAATCCTTTCAAATTTTAAGCTTTAAATTGAGAATTGTTCTTCCAAATTCATTTTCATTAAGCCTGAAACCAAAATCAACGATTTACATAAGTTATAATACACCACACGGGGCAAATCATGATCGAGAGCTGGTGATCAATGTGCAAAAGCTCAAAACGACCGATCGGGTCGTTACAAAGGGCTGTCAATTGATAGTTCTTTCGCCGGATAATTAAACTGTATAGCTAGGTACTTTTCCTATTTTATGTATAGGTACTATATATTGATTCCCTTTGGCTACTTCATATGTTTATTTTATTATATTTTAACCCATTGACGAGATAGAATTTTAAGAAAAAGGTATAAAAATATAGAAAATTAAACACTCAAGAAAGCTAACGGGAGTAAAGCATACAGTCCCTCAATTTATGAATCTATGTGAATCTATTTTTTTTTAGTCCATCCCAATAAGAATGATCCCTTTCCTTATTTGTAAATAATTTACCTTTATACAATGATTTATAGTCACACAAAATATTTGTGTCTCATTTTAAACAAGCTTAAAAGTCTTGTCTCGTTTTTTAAACTCCGTACCTTGTCAAATAGGTTCACATAAGGAAGTAATATATATGCATAAAATATTTTTTTACCTAGCAATACAATATAATTTTTCTGGCGAAAGGGTGTCAAATGACACCCCTCGAATAAAACTGGTTTCGTTACTGTTTTGACCCTCTTAATAAAAATTATAGATCCGCCTCTAAGAATATACAAGACATATCTATAAATTAGAATCAAAAGATCTCTTTTTCATTCAAGCTTGGGTGGATACATCAATCTTATATATAGATTTTTTTTTCTTTCTTTGCATGATTTTTATTTTTATTTTTTGGGGAATGAAAAATTAAAAAGAATATAAGTTTTAATGAATATTTAATTTTGAACGTGGAGCACCACTATTGAAGTAGCATACACAAAAACTTCCTCCTTGATCTTGATCAATACACACTGAATTAACAAAAAAAGGTCCATAGTCTCTCTTGCAAAGGTTTTGGCAAATTGGCAATTCTTGAGAACAAGGAAGATTTGTTTTACCATGTGATGCACTAGGGGTGTATGAAGGAAACCGACAAACCGCACTAACCCGATAATTCGAGTCAAATCGAGAAAAAAAAACCCGATTATGGGTTGGTTTGATTTAGTTTGGTGTTGGAAAAAAAACCAGACCATAATTGGTTTGGTTTGGTTTAACTAAAGAAAGTCAAACCGACACCAAACCAACCCGACATTACATATATAGAAATTATAGATATATTTAATATATAAATATACTTATTGTGATGTAATTTATAAATATTTCAAGATTTCATAATTTTATTTTTTGAGGTATTATTTCAAGGTTAAACTTAGAACTTTTGAATGTTCCAATAAGTTTTATAGTCATTAACATTAGTAACTTAAATAGTGCTAACAAAAGCCCAAACCAAAATCAAATCAATATTAATGCTAACAAAAGACATTGAATTCAATATTACGAACGAGAATGTATTAAATATCTATGTTTTGTTTTGAAATAATTTAGATAAAAATGTATAACCTATTTTTATTTTTTCTTTAGCATTTAGCCATGTATTTAATACTCCCTTATTTTAGCATGATTTAGTAATCTTAGATTACGTTTATTTTTATTATGGCTTTTTAATTAGCAATATTTATATTACATAATTTTATTGTCTTTATTGTTGAATATTTT
>MU669210.1:96177-113193 GCA_026770625.1 Nicotiana glauca
TGAAATAGGTCGTATAGCTTAATAATTTGGCCGGATTGGAATGGGTCATGTGGACCCTTTCAGTTTGAATCATTTGGACCCAGGGTCTGCCAGGGGAAGGGGACAATTAACAGGGGATTAAAGGGACAATTAAATGGTTGAAAATCAGACTAAGTGGCATGACAACATGGTTTGTCAGGGCATGCCTGGATTTAAATATTAGACTTCCTATAATAATTTGAATTTAACAAAGAAAAAAGGATTAAAGGTGGAACTGACATTGAGTAGTGCAGAGCACCAGGGAATAACATGGGGGTTTAAACATTTATTAATGGGTTGAGTGCTATCATGAGTTGGAAAAGGTTTGAGGAAGTCTTTAAATACACACACACACACATCGTAATTAGGGGACCGGCAGACAGACTAAAAGATAGAGAGTAGGAGATTCAGAGAGATTCAAAAAGAGGGAGATAACTTAATTTTGAGAGAGTTAAGAGCATTACTGTTTCATTGCTTGTCCTTAGATTATTTTTGAATTCCAGCTTTAGTTCAACTTTCTAGCTCATTTTAAAACCAAAAATAGCTTGAATTCTTTTGTTTCTGTTCGATACTTGACATCTGACAGCGTTTAGAATCATTCCTGGAATTGAATTGATTGAGTTGAGTTAGCTGTTGGGTCAGTTACTGATTGTGGTCGATTTCTGGGTTCAATTGTTTGATGGTTGGGTTTATTCAAGTTACTTGGTTGAGTGTTGATGATGTACTTTTCAAAAACTCGATTTTGGAATAGTTTGATGTTGTGCATTGAGCTGTGAACTCGATCTCAATTTGTTGTTTGACGTCTGCTGCTACTGACCTCATTTCCTATTCATCTTTGTTCTCATTCCAAGTGCACTTTTGTAATCTCTCAAATTCTGGAAATGAATTGAGTTGCAACATGATATCTCCGTTGTTTTTTTTCATATTGTATATCGTATAGTATAGAATTTTAGTAGATCCTTATTTGTACTTAACTGGACTGTTTTGGATTGTTTTAACTTGTATTTATATAGCCCTCGCCTTAGTATAGTTAGTACTCATTTTAAATTAGCATTTTCCTATCAAAAATTAAAAATCAAAAACATTTTGGAGTTGCAGTTGATTTTGAAATCAGTGTGTGATGATTAGTTATTAATGTCAACTCTTTCGTTTCATTGAATTCAATGTTTCAACGTAGGTACTAACAATTTTGGGTTAGTAGTTAATATCAGTAATTTGCTTGAATCGAACAGGCACCCTCAATTCAACTGATTTGAATCAACTAGCTGTTTGATAATTAGATATGGACAAAGCGTGAATTTAGGCTCTTAATTTGTGATCAATATCCTATTAATTTGAATAAGAGTACATTGTCTTCCTTTGTTGCAAATTGTGGAACCCACTTAGAAGAATTTGGATTAATTTCAGTAGGCATTTGGCCTAACTAAATCGAGGTTTTACTTGGTTCAGTGGTCAGCCATCTCAGGCAGTTTGGGCCTTGGTACCCTAACAGGCGGCCCAGGTCCTGTTCTAATTATGTGTTCGTTCGGACCTGGGCCCAGGCCTACGATTGGCCTGCCCGTTATGCACACCTGGATAACGATTTCTTTATATGGGCTATGTTCAAGGCCTGAACTGGTTGAGGGTCAAAATTCATATGAGTTCCTGGACCCAAATATAGTAGTATTTAAACCATAATAATTAATTAAGACTTTTTCTGTTGTTATCAGAGACAAATAAAAATAGAAAATTATAGTTGTTTTAGGTTTGATTTTTAAATAATAAAATGAGATGAGCCTCGCTAAACAAAACACATAAATTGCGGGGCCCTCGATAAATGTTTGTATTAAAATACTTGGATTTCGGGACGGGTCGTTTAGCGAATTTTACGGCCTTCCCCAAAGATAATAACGCATTAATCTCTTTAGGCACGTATTTTAATAACATTACCTTCCTAAACTCGGGTGCACATTTATGTGACCCAAATCCAAATCCCAACGAAGTTGAAATGTGTCAAAAACCACGGGTGCATTTATGTGATGTGGTTCGAGATGTGTTTTCATGACGTTGCAATTCTCTTTAAAAATAATCATAAGAGTGGTTCAAAGTTAAAAAGCACATAGGTTAAAACATGTTCTAAAGTCGAATAAATAAGCCAAATATGACAGTTGAGCGACCGTGCTAGAATCACGGAACCTGGGAATGCCTAACACCTTCTCCCGGGTTAACAGAATTCCTTACTCGGATTTCCGATTCGCGGACTGTAATACAGAGTCATTCTTTTTCTCGATTCGGGATTCTCAACCGGTGACTTGGGACACCATAAATCTCCTAAGTGGAGACTCTGAATCTTAATTAAATCCCGTTCTGATTATCCTTTAATTGGCGGGTGTAGGTAAAAAGGAGGTGTGACAGCTCTGGCGACTCTGCTGGGGACGAGAACCCAGAACTTTGGTTCAGGGTTCAAGAATTCGAGCTTGAAATATTTGTTGTATTTGGCTTCTATATTATTTGATTTTATTACATGTTTGGATTTAATGTGCCAAATGTTGCTTTTACCGCTTTGATATTATTTGAACTGTATATATAAACTGCTACGAAACCCCTCTCTTCTGTCTCCTGAGAATTGCACGCTAGTCGTGACTTCTTTCTGTTAGTGTCATATCCCAAATAGAAATTGGTTTGGACAAGTTGCAAAGTCGGATGATCTTTTGCTTACCGGTACGCAGCCCCCCTCGGCTCGAGTTATCCGCTCGGGTAAGCCAGGTCTAGAACAATGCACCCAGGTTTTAAACCTAGTATAAAAAAGCCTCATGTCGGATCCCTAGTAGGAACGTTTGTTTGCATCATGTGCATTTTGACTTTGGAGACTCAACACAGGGATTGGGTCTGTCTAGGACAGGTGCACCTAAAATGAAAAATACCATCCTGATGCATCTTACGCGCTATTTGAGCATTTATTTGCTTCAGACTTGCATATTGACCGGCTTTTGAATATTGGAAAAAATTGAAAAAACAAGAAAAGAAAGGGGAATAAGAGAGAAACAACGATGTAGAGGGTTAAGAGAGTTAAGCACCTGTTTTGAAAATACCAATGTCCAAATAGTGTCAAAACTCTGTCGAATTTTTTTTTTGAAAATGAAAAAAAAAGGAAAAATGTTTTATTTTTAGTTTGTTTTTGTTTGCCAAATAAAATAAAATAAAAAGGGGAAAAGAAAAATAATATTGTTTTCAAAAATAGCTTGTTCTATTTTCAAATGAAAAAGAAAAAAAAATGTCTTTGTTTTCAAAAATAGATTGTTTTATTTGGCAGAACTACGTAAGTTTGAATCTTATCGGATGTGGGATACGTAGGCAATCCATATCGGGTTCAACTATTCTAAAAAATTAGGGGAAAATAAATATCACAATTTTGCCATAAGTAAGGTGATGTCATTCTTGTCCAAAATAGTCGAATGTTCCAAAAAGGACGCCGGAAGGCCGTTTTTGCGAGAACAACCGGCTTTGGTCATTTCTCAAAATTTTTGGTCGGTTAGCAAACACAACCTTTAAATCTTCTTCGAAGTGCTGAAAGGCCGTATTGACAAGACCGGATATTTTTATGAAATTTATGAGAAAACAGTGATGATTTTTTGTTTTAAAAAAAAGGGAGTATTTGTCAGTCAGAGTCTGTTAGTCTATTTTTAGGCTGTATTGCCATTTTGATATTAAAGTCTTTTAGAGTCCGTTAATATTGTAATAAAATGTGTCGTAATAAATACATTTTTCTTTTATGGAAAATTTGAAAAAAAATCCAAATTTTTATTAGTCATTTGGCACTTATGCCAGAACTACGCACGGTCTGATTCATTCGGGGACATGATACGTAGGAAATCTCCATAAGATTCGACCACCACTAAAAGAAGAAAAGAAAAGGGGAAAATGAAAATAAATAAATAAATGCGGATAAATTAGAAGGAGGGGCACAATTAGGGAAAGCCGGGATGAGGCATGCGACCGATCAAAAAGCATAATAGGAGCTGTTAACTGCTTAGGTGCATTCATTCCCCAAATGTGCGGATACCAATATGTTAAATGCCCTAACGCTAACATGATAGTTTCATTTTATCATTACATTTCCAGAAAGGTGGTAGGTTTGTGGGTTTTAAAATAACTCTTCCCTATAGTGCCAAGGCAAAAGGCAATGGCAGAGAACAACAGAACTGAGTGGGTTGATACCGATTCCAAAAAACAGTTGGTTGAACAGGACACAAGCTTGGCGGATAAGGCCAGGATGTTAAGACAGCACATATCAAACATGTATCAGGCTTGGATGGTTGGGAAGGCACCAATACCGCTACCACCTAGTTTCTCAGATGCTATCTTTACCCAAACTTTGGCATCTCCCAATCACCCCAGTATCTCCACCACTCTTCCTCCAAGTTCTGAGAAGCTGAAGAACACAAAACATGCCTTAAAGAACGTACAAGGGACGGGAGGCCAAGGCGGCATGTCTTACCAAGAGTTGTGTACACTCCCTGACGTCCGCCTGCTCGCAAGGTTTAAAGTGCCAAAGTTCAACCTGAATGAGGAGTGTGAAGATCCGGTAATCCATCTGAGGGAATATTGCAAGGAAATGATGAATGTTGGCAAGAAAGACGATTTGCTAATGGCATACTTCAGTAAAAATTTGACTGGGGCAGCCTTGGAATAGTACAATCGTCAAGATATCAGTAAATGGCATACATGGGATGACTTAGCTCAGGATCTTGTGAGACACTTTCAGAATAATACAGACATTGTCCCGGATCACTCCTCCATATCTCAGACAGAAAAGAAACCTTAAGAAAGTTTTAGGAAGTTCTGGCTCAGATGGAGTGAACAAGTTGCTCAGGATAATCTGCCTATGGAAAGAGAAGGTGTTGTAGAGCCCCACCAACGTCAAAGTCCAGTGGTCATCCTTGCTAAATGCCCCCAGCCTCCATATCGACCCCGTGGATATCCTTTAAATCCTCCCGACCATTACTTCTCTCCACAAAACCCCCTAAATCATGCATCATTTCCCAGATATCCCGTCCACATTGCACCACCATATGCTCCTCATCTCCGAGGCCCGTGATGGTCTGCACCGATGCCACAAATGTCTCATCATGCATATCAACCACCTGCCCGCAAAAAATTCCAACCGAGGCCAGAGTATAAAATAAAAAGACTACTGAAAAAGAGAATGCTTTCGGAGAATCTTATGCAAGTTTGTTTGAAAAGCTAAAGCGTTCTGGCCTAATTGAGCCACTCCTCGGTTATACTTCAGACCCACATGCAAAAGGTTTTGATCCTACAGTATGATGCATGTACCACTCTAATGTCCAAGGGCATAGCATTGAGAATTGTCGTTCTTTGAAGAAAGAAATAGAAAAAATGATTCGCGAAGGGGTGATTGTGATCAACAACCGTAACAAAGAGCGAGCGAATCCTCTTAGAGATGTATTGACTAAAGCTGATGATATTGAAGTGGGTAATGGTCTTGGAAATGTTGATGCAGAAGTCAGTGGCTAAGGTATTGAGTTTGGTGATTGGAAAGATGCTCCATCTTTGGCTCGCCAGGGAGGAGTTTTGGTGGCTTAGTTTGTTGTCATTTCTGTTTGTCCAGGTTGTTTAAGGGTTGTAACCTGGATATTGTCTTGTAAATCAGACGCTTCCATATTTTGATTTTGTCCAGTCCCTTCGGTCGTAGTATCTCATTTAATGTTGTCTAGGTTTGTTCTACGGGTTGTAACCCCAGTTTAGTTTGTTTGTTTTGTTGTTCGAGTTGTTTCATCGGTTAATGCAATGTTCTATTTTCTATTAGATTTTCTTTTGTTTAGTCCTCTCCTTTCTATAGTTCTTTTCCTGTCAACTCTAGTAACATGACATGCGCGCACAGTTCAAGGCCTAATCTTAAAAGTTAATCATAAAGCCATTGGGAGATGATTGGGACACTTAAGGGAAATAAAAACAATTTGAGATCATTCGAAGTACGAACCATGTGGAACTGGGGCAGATAAAACATAAAGAAACCGTAAAATCAAGTTGGCCAAATTGACAGGGGCCGCTCATGGTAATGGTAATGAGAATGTTGCCGAATGGTGTTTTTAACAGATGAAGAAAGCAAATGTGTGGATATAGCTATCAAGTCTAGCACGATCAGAAGATGTTACAAACGTTTGTTTAATCGCGTTGTTTGTGCTTGGCATGTTTGAAGATTGGAATGACGAAGGCATTTTGTTCTGCTATTTAAACACTTTATCCTTCGTTACCCCTTTGAGCTTTATTTGCTTTCTTTCATACCCCTATTTCGGAATCAGTGGCAAAGATTAGAAACACAAGCATGAAAGATAAGAAAAAGAAGAGAAAAGAAAAGAAAAAAAAAGAAAGAAGAGAAAAAGATAAGAAAGAAGAAAAGAAAAAAAGAAAAAATAATGATAAGTGAAAAAAAAACTATAACAACAAGGAATTTGGTATGAACTACGTTTGACCTGATTCCTTTAAAGGATACATAGGCAGCTTCACCGCTCGGTCACAGGGAAATAAAATCCAAGAGTCCCCAAGAAAGAAACTGGGGCAGAAGTTGTGGTTGTTGTGAGAAATCTGATTCCGAAAGTTGTAATTTTGAACCCATGTTGAATTATTTTGAGCCTTTAATACCATTTCTTTCTAACCCTATCCAAAAGCCCACATTACGGTCCGAAGAAAGACCTTCCGATCAGTATTCGAAAGATGCCAAGTCAAACAAGTAAAGGTGAGTCACATCAGGGGCAACACTTCAGTCCAAACAAGGGAAATGAAAAATGAGAGTCTTATTGGTGAAAACCCTTACGGGCACCGTAAGGCGACAAGAGCTGAGAGAAATAGAAAATGAGAGAGTCTTATTGGTGAAAACCCTCACGGGCACCTTGAGGCGACTGTAAGTTAAGAGAAAAACCAAAATAAGAGAAGATTGATAGTGAAAACCCTTCGGAGATTGTAAAAGATGATTAACAACGGAGAATCAAAACATCAGAATTACTTGATAGAATAGGCCACAGGTGCATGTCAGGGTCATTAGAGTTGGTATTCACGTCTGATAGGTTTCTACTTTATAGTTTTTTATTAGGAGTCATCTGTTTCCTTTTTCCTTTACTCTGCTCCTTTTATCTTGTTCATTTCTTCTTCCTGAGTTTGTTTGGTCAGAACAAGTGAGAAATGACTTCGAAATTTGCCATCAACTTTCCAATTGCACGAGATGAGATCTGGCCAACACATCAAAATGTCCTAGGTCCGGAAAGAACAACAAGCACGTTGAGCTGGTAATAATCAAAATGCTTTGGGATTCGTACAAAATACCAAGGTTTGGTCCATATCAATTCATGGACAATGCAGTAGAAGGAGGGCCAGGGTGAATGAATCAAAGGTTATAGACCGGTTGGACCAGCGACAAGAAAGATATTCCAAGCAGAAATCAAAGGTTATAGACCTCAAGGCCAAGGCTAATGGTTTAAATTAGGAAAGAACGACATGCGTGCTGAAGTGGGTAACACGCAATATGCTTGGGGATCAGATGAAACACAAGGTTTGGGCAGATATCGGTCTAGGGGCAATACAACAGATGTTTGGATTCAAACAAAGAGATGGTATTTCTGGGGTAAGGTTTATAAAGAAAATGGTTAGACAAGGAGCTAGCAAGGTCTTCGAATGGAAATCAGTTGCCATGTCAATAATGGAGCAACAAACCTCAAGGCCAAGGCCAGTGGACAAGTCAAGAAAGAGCAACGTATATACAGAGTGGGGAAAATGGACACGATTCGGGATTCATGTAAGACACAAAAGGTCAGAAAGATGCCGGTTCATGAGCAATGCAACAAACAGAGGATATTGGGTACAAATAAAGAAACGACATTTTAGGGATATGGATGACAAAGAAAGTGGTTAGTCAATAAACAGGCAAAATCTGTGAGTAGAAATCAGCTGTCATGGGAAATATATGGGGTCGGATAAGAAGACTAGAAATAATAGTTTGGAAGTTTGTGACTAAGGAGTAGTCAGAAGTTCGGAAGATTTCAACCAAGTTCAAGGCAGTCAGACGAAGTAGAGCATGGAAAGGAGCAAAGGAAAAACCATCTCCAGCAAGAATATCACAACCAACCACCACATTTTAAACTGACGAGACTTTTTTCTATGATTGAAACAGGGGCAGAAAATCTCGGTTGTTTCAGAGGAACCCACCGTAAGGAAAGGCAAACACCAAACAGAATAGGGAAGACAACAAGTTTTAAGGAAAGCAGTTTCGAAGGAAGATAATTCAAGTTTCGAAGGAAGATAATTCAATTTTCAAGGGAAAATGGTTCAAGATGCAAGGGAAAACAATTCCAAGTAACAAAAGAAGACATTTTTAAGTTGTTGAAGTCGGGGGCCCGCCCGAAGAACAGAGGCATTACCTTTTAAAGTGTTGAAGTCGGGAGCCCACCTGAAGAACGGAGGCGTTACCTTTTGAAGTATTGAAGTCGGGAGCCTGCCCGGAGAATAGAGGCGTTACCTTTTTAAGTTGTTGAAGTCGGGAGCCCGCCCGGAGAACGGAGGCTTTACCTTTTAAGTTGTTGAAGTCGGGAGCCCGCCCGAAGAACGGAGGCATTACCTTTTAAAGTGTTTGTTAGAAACCAAATAAGTTCTATATTTCATATCTTAGAAGAGAAGATTACAAGGCTTATTTATAATACTAATTCACCTAATGTATTAGTTTCCATACACCTAATTACACCTACTATACAACTCATATACATGTGCTAGCTATGATGTAGTACATGTGTATACATGTGCTAGACAACTTGTATTACACCTACTATACAACTCATATACATGTGCTAGCTATGATGTAGTACATGTGTTTACATGTACTAGACAACTTGTATCTCAACACTCCCCATCAAGTTGGAGCATATATATTGATCATGCCCAACTTGTTACAGATATATTCAACTCGAGCTCTATTCAAAGCTTTTGTGAAAATGTCTCCCAATTGATCTCCAGTTCTAACATGACCTGTAAAGATGAGCTTTTGTTGAATCTTTTCACGAACAAAGTGACAATCTATTTCAATGTGCTTAGTCCTTTCGTGAAATACAGGATTAGAGGAGATATGAAGAGCATCTTGATTATCACACCATAACTTTGCTGGCAATGTAGTTTGGAAGCCAACTTCACTTAATAGTTGATGTACCCATACAACCTCACACACAGATTGTGCCATAGCTCTGTATTCTGCTCTGCACTAGATCGAGATACGACATTTTGTTTCTTACTCTTCCACGAAATCAAGTTTCCATCAACAAAAATGCAATATCCTGTCGTAGATCTCCTATCGGCTTTTGACCCTACCCAATCTGCATTTGTGAAACAATCAATATTAGTGTGTTCATTATTCTTATATACTAGACCCCGTCCTGGAGATCCCTTTAGATAACAAAGAATCTACTCCAGAGCCGCCCAATGCTTGACTGTTGGGGAAGACATAAAATGACTCACAATGCTGACAGAGTATGCGATATCGGGACGAGTTACTGTAAGATAGTTCAGTTTCCCAACCAATCTCCTATATTTCTCTGGATCTTCGAATAACTCACCGTCTTCTTTCACGAGTTGTGTGTTAGGAACCATTGGCATGCTGCATGGTTTAGATCCCAACTTTCCAGTTTCAGCTAACAAGTCAAGAGTATATTTCCTTTGGGACAAGAAGATGCCTTTCTTGCTCCGTGTAACTTCAACTCCCAAAAAATACTTTAGTTGCCCTAAATCTTTCGTCTGAAATTGAGTGTGAAGGAAAGACTTTAGAGTTGAAATTCCTGCAATATCACTTCCAGTAATAACTATGTCATCAACATATACTACCAATAAAAGAATACCATCATCAGACTTTTTATATAACACCGTATGATCGCAAATGCTTTTCTGCATCCCATATTCTAGAACAGCCTCACTAAATCTGCCAAACCAAGCATGAGGACTCTGCTTTAGCCCATAAAGAGATTTTCGAAGATGACATACCTTTCCATACTCCCCCTGAGCAACAAACCCAGGTGGTTGCTCCATATATACTTCTTCCTGAAGATCTCCATGTAGAAAAACATTCTTTATATCAAGCTGATGCAGAGGCCAATCATAAGTAGCTTCCATGGAAATGAATAATCAAACAGAAGCTAACTTGGCGATTGGGGAAAAAGTATCCAAATAATCGACTCTATAGGTTTGTGCATACCTTTTTGCAACAATACGTGCCTTAAGGCGAGCTACTGTCCCATCGGAGTTAAACTTAACAGCAAATACCCACTTGCACCCAATAGCCTTTTTGTTAGTTGGCAGATCGCCCAACTCCCAAGTACCATTCTCATCTAAAGCCATCATCTCTTCTATCATTGCATCATGCCAACCTGGGTGGGACAATGCTTCACGAACAGTTTTAGGTATCCTAGCAGAATCTAATGATGCAATAAACGAGCTAGAAGAAGTAGACAAATGGTCATAAGACACAAAAGAAAAAATAGGATAAGTACATTGTCGTGTACCTTTGCGAATGGCAATAGGAAGATCCAAACTAGGATCTGAAACACAGGAGGTTGGATCTACCGACGAAGCAGAAGTAGGTAAAGGATCGGGTTCTGAGGTTAGTTGTTGCCTGGTATACACACGAAGAACAGGTGGCTGCTCGGATGGTGGATCGAGGGAAACATGTGACTGAGGAAGAGGTGTTGGAGAACTAACTGGATGTGTGACAATGTAGACCAAAGTATCATCTTCTTCCTCAGGAATGTTATAAACATATGAAAAAAAGAACGGATAATTTTCATGGAATGTGACATTGGCAGAAACTAAGTACCTTTTGAGATTTGGAGAATAACACCGATAACCTTTCTGAAGACATAGTACCCTAAGAACAAACACTTAAGGGCCTTTGGATCTAATTTAGTTACCCGTGGACGAACATCACGAACAAAACAAGTACAACCAAATATTTTGGGTTCAATAGGAAATAATGGCTTAGAGGAAATAAGAATTTTATAAGGAATATTACCATGAAGTACAGAATATGGAATACGATTTATTAAAAAACAAGCTATAGAGACGGCATCAGCCCAAAAATATTTTGGCACTTTCATTTGAAAGAGGAGTGCTCGGCCTACTTCAAGAAGATGTCTTTTTTTTTCGTTCCGCAACCCCATTTTGAGAAGGGGTGTCAACACAAGAAGATTGATGTAGAATGCCATTTGTAGCCATATAATCTTTAAACAAATCCGAAAAATATTCTTTTGCATTGTCACTCCTTAAATTACGAACGGAAACATTAAAATGAGTTTTTATTTCAGCACAAAAAGCACAAAAAATTGAAAACAACTCCGAACGATTTTTCATTAAATATAACCAAGTAACACGAGAATGATCATCCACAAAGGTAACAAAATATCTAAAACCAGTTTTAGAGATAATAGGACATGGACCGCAAACATCGGTGTGAACTAACTTAAAAGGTAAGTCAACCCGTTTATTGACTCTAGAAACTTTAGGAAGGCGATGGTGTTTAGCAAACTGACATGACTCATAATCTAAAGAGGAAATACTCTGAAACTGAGGATATAACTTCTTCAAACTAGACAAGGATGGATGACCCAATCGACAATGTACGTCAAAGGGGGACAACACAGTTGAACAAGAAATGGATTTCGGCACCTGTGATTCAAGAACATAGAGACCCCCAGACTCAAAACCTTTACCAATAATCTGCTTCGTTGTAAGATCCTGAAAAAGAAAATAATTGGGAAAAAATGAGACACAACAATTTAGAGTACGAGTAAGTTTACTGGCAGATATTAGATTGAAAGAAAAATTAGGTAAATTTAAGACGGAACTAAGGGAAAGAGAAGATGTTGGGTTAACAGTGCCAGAACCTAAAGCATATGAGGTAGACCCATCGGCTAAAGTAACTGTGGAACATTGGGTATGTGACTGAAAAGTGGAAAAGAGTTTAGAGTTACCTGTCATATGATCTGTGGCACCAGAATCAATGACCCATTTGGATGACGAAGAGAGGAGACACTTAGTGGTTTTACCTGACTCAGGGATAGTATTGATAGGAGGAGATGATGACTGAGATGGTGAAATAGTCTCGTAAGTGGCGTTGTTGGCATACTGAGATCTTTTGTTCTTATTCTGAAGCTTCACACAATAACGTATGGTATGACAAAGCTCATGACAATAAAAACATTCAACTTCCACCTGGGTTTGTTGCTCAGGGGGAGTGTGGAAAGGTATGTCGTCTTCGAAAATCTCTTTATGGGCTGAAATAGAGTCCCCGTGCTTTAGGTCTCGACTATCGCTACTACAATTGCGATTACTATGAATCCTATTCTTTTGGACGTGGCTAAGCAGAGCACCACTATCGATCGTGGCTGTCGGACCTGGATGAGACTTTTCAGTACGCAACACTCTTGTAAAGGCCTCTTTCAAGGAAGAGATAGCAGTCCCAAATAAAATCTGCGATTTGGCCCCTTCAAATTTGGGAGAAAGACCAGAAAGGAAACTCATGACCTCCAGTTGTTCACGCTGAGCCTGTTGTACCTTCACATTTGGACTAAACGGTAGTATAACATTAAGCTCATCATACACCTTCTTAAACTCTGAGAAGTAAGTGGTGAGAGAGCGATCTTGCATGGATGGATGGTAAAATGCCTGGCACACATCATACATGCGAGAAAAGTTTCCTTTGCCAGAGTACAAAAAATCTAAATAATCCATTAGATCGTTCACATAATCATAATGAGAAACCAGAGCATTTACCTCACTGTGCATCGAATTCTTGATTTGGAGAAACAATTTTGTATCCTCCTTTAACCAGAATGATTTATTCTCATCCTTGGGTGGATCATCAACCAAGTGGTTCTCTTTGTCGATGCTCCGCAAATAGAGACGGATCGTCTTACTCCAATCCATGTAATTGGAACCCATGAACTTATTCTCCGTAATTTTGGACATAACCGGAATGACATCAACGGTAGGTTTTGTTTTAGGCATCTTGCACCAGAATAATAGCAGAATCGAATAGTCAAGAAGCGGAGGTCGGAACAGTGAACAATGAACAGTGAATAGTGAACAGTGGCCGGAACAGTGATCGTGGAAAATGAAAGTTGTCAGAAAAAAATTCTGACAGTACCACTTTGGTCGGAACAGTAAGTAGAAAAATCTGTAAAGAAGCTGTCAGGGCAAAAAATGGCCGGAAGCTGGTTCATGCGCCGGCACGTGGGGTAGGGGGTTGCGCGTGGGTGGCTTCTGGCGGCGTGTGAGAAGGTTTCCGGCAGTGAAATTTTCAGGGAAGGTGCGCCTGACGATGGATGTTTCAATGGTGTGGGAGGTGAGAAAAAAAACTGCTCGAAAATAGTGAAATAGAACCAAAGCAGTGAGAGACTGTTTTGAACAAAAATAATTCGAACGGAAAAAAAAAATCCCAGCAACAAACTGATGAAAAACTTCAGTGCTCTGATACCATGTTAGAAACCAAAGAAGTTCTATATTTCATATCTTAGAAGAGAAGATTACAAGGCCAATTTATAATACTAATTCACCTAATCTATTAGTTGCCATACACCTAATTACACCTACTATACAACTCATATACATGTGCTAGCTATGATGTAGTACATGTGTATGCATGTGCTAGACAACTTGTATTACACCTACTACACAACTCATATACATGTGCTAGCTATGATGTAGTACATGTGTATACATATGCTAGACAACTTGTATCTTAACAGTGTTGAAGTCGGGAGCCCGCCCGAAGAACGGAGGCGTTACCTTTTTAAGTTGTTGAAGTCGTGAGCCCGCCCGAAGAACGGAGGCGTTACCTTTTAAAGTGTTGAAGTTGGGAGCCCGCCCGGAGAACGGAGGCGTTACCTTTTTAAGTTGTTAAATTTGGGAGCCCGCCCGAAGAACGAAGGCGTTACCTTTTTAAGTTGTTGAAGTCGGGAGCCTGCCCGGAGAACGGAGGCATTATCTTTTAAAGTTGTTGAAGTCAGGAGCCCGCCCGTAGAACCCAGGAATTATCCTTTAAAGTTGTTGAAGATGGGAGCCCACCCGAAGAACGGAGGCGTTACCTTTTAAAGTGTTGAAGTCGGGAGACCGCTTGGAGAACGGAGGCATTATTTTTTAAGGTTGTTGAAGTCGGGAGCCCGCCCGAAGAATGGAGGCATTATTTTTTAAAAGTTGTTGAAGTCGGGAGCCCGCCCGGCGAACAGATGCATTATCTTTTAAAGTTGTTGAAGTCGGGAGCCCGCCCGGAGAACGGAGGTGTACCTTTTTAAGTTGTTGAAGTCAGGAGCCCGCCTGGAGAATAGAGGAATACATTAAAATGTTGAAGTCAGGATCCCGCCTGGAGAACAGAGGAATACATTGCAAGTCAAGAAGTCAGGAGCCCGCCTGGAGAACAGAGGAATACATTTCAAGTCAAGAAGTCAGGAACCCGCCTGGAGAACAGAGGAAGACGACGATAATCAAGAGAGGACGGTCAAAGGATCATCGATAAAATAATTGCTTGGAGAGCGGAAAAAATACATTTCAAGTCAAGAAATCAGAGCAAGGCAGCAACAAAGGAATTGCTACAAGAGAATACAAGACAACAAGGCAGTAAGAAACACAAAAGCAAGTTGGAAGATCTAGATAAGATTTTGTAATTCATAGACTATAGTTTAGTCTAGATTCTTATATTCTTTTAGCATGGTGTAATAAGGAGGTCGGTAATTAGTAGCAGCAGCATCAAAAGTAAACACAGCTTCACGGTAGTCCCAGCTACCAAAACTTTCCGAACTACATTGACATGATTCCTTTTTAGCCAAGGATATGTAGGAGACCTTTGAAGCAGAGGTTCGGTCAAATCTTTCAAAAAAATGCTTCACACTAAGTATTTGAACAGGCAAAAATCACTTGTATCCGGTCACTTTATCTTTGCACGAAAACTCTTCGTGTTTTCGGACAAAGAGGGGCAGCAGTGAGCACGTGATTTTTGCCTCACAGGAATTACTCCCACAAAAATCAAAACAAAATATTTGTTTTATTTGTGTGCAATTTTTGTGAATTTTTGTGATATTTTTGTTATTGTTTGCATTCGTGTGTGTGTGCACGTTTATTTGAGCAAATTAATGAAAAATACAAAAATAAGTCGCATTTGCCTTTGAGAGCTAATTTTTTAAATAAAGATTAATTAAGCACATGTTTGTTTTACAAAAATAAAAAGAAACCACAAAAATAACGCACTTTGCATTTTAGTGTTTAATTGTGTGATTGGGTACTTAAGTGTTTGTGATAATTAGTATTTTTAAGTTAACTTGGTTTATAATTTTAGTTTTCAATTTTGGAAAATAATTTAGGAAGAAAACAAAAAGAAAAAGAAAAGAAAGGAGGAAGAAAATCGGATTGGTCCAAACCAATTTATCCAAAAAAAAAAATATACCCAGCCCAGGCCCAATTATCCCCCATCCGGTCCAAGATGTTCGATCTTCAAAACGACGTCGCTTCAAGAATAGCTGATCTGAGCCGTCCATTTTCTTTGATCAAACGGTCCTGTATAATCCCCACAACCCGACCCAATCCCCAACCAGCCAAAACGACTCCGTTTTCCCTAAGTGAATTGATCCAAGCCATTGATCTCAATTGATCCAACGGTTTGGAATCAATCTCCCTACCTGTATATATATGTGTAACACACCCCGCCCCCCTCCTAAAGCCTCCACCTCGTCTCCTTCATCTCTTCAGAGACGACCGAAGCCCGTCTCTCTCCACCTCCCACCACCCTACTCCGCCCACCGGAAATCGCCTCACGGCGGTTCCGGTGGTCCAAACAGCCTCAAAATTACAGCATCTCTTCACCTCAACCTCCCCATTCCGAAACCCTAAGCCATCTCTTTCAAATCCCAGCCCACCTCTTCGAATAATCAAAACCCTAACAGCCTTCCACCATGTCCCGTGGCACCATCTTCGATGGCCACCAAAATCACACCACTGAACCATTATCACCTCCCCATTCCAGATTCCAACTCCGTTTCCTTCGAACACCCCTTGAACATGTCGAATATTAGTTTAAAATCAGGAACCCTAGCGCTGCCACAAAATCCCCTGGTGGCATCGCCACCTCATTTTTGCCCCAAATTAACACCCTAGGATCCTTTCCCATCCCTCTTCTATAATTTCCAAGAATTTTCCCTCGAATCACTTTTAAACTCTTCAAATATTAAATCCGGGTCATAAGATGATAGACCTAAGTTCGAGATTGATGGCAATTATGCCAATTTTAGAGCCGTTTTTGTCACTTAATAGTGTTATTAATTTGTTCTAACAAAGAACAAGTGATTAACATTATTCGGTGTCGAAATCGAAAGGTCCAGTCAAGTCCGAGTCAAAAATGGTGAGTTTTTTTTTCTTTCATTTTCATTTTCTTTCTTTTATCTTTCCGTTCCTGTATATTCGTTTCGTGTGTTCATATATACGTCTTCTGCTTCGTCTCTTTTCTTTTATTTGTTTAGTTGAATCAATGTTTGAGTCAAGTTTTAGATTAACTGAGTGCTGTCATTTTGCTATTTGAAGTCAGAATTCTCCAGGCTCTATTTCATAATGTTTTTAGATTGGTTGGGACGAGTCAATAGGAATGTTCAGTTTCCGATTGTCCTTGGTTGGTTGTGATCACTTAGTTTAGTTGAAATAGGTCGTATAGCTTAATAATTTGGCCGGATTGGAATGGGTCATGTGGACCCATTCAGTTTGAATCATATGGACCCAGGGTCTGCCAGGGGAAGGGGACAATTAATAGGGGATTGTCACACCTCCTTTTTACGAGTTTTAATACACCCCGTGAAAGGTGCAAAGGAGTTTTTCCAATTCACGGACAGTCGGAACGGGATTTATTATTATTTATTTAGAGTCACCACTTGGGAGATTAATGGTGTCCCAAGTCACCGGTTGAATTCCGAACCGAGGAAAATATGACTCTGT